>PVJH01026555.1:0-29889 GCA_004026705.1 Nesogale talazaci
TTTCCATTTATTGCTGTCTTATTTAAGGCCCCCAAATTCATTTGGGGTGGGGGCATCACTGCTCTGCTGGTTGGGAGTAGGAGGCCCCGCCTTGCTTCTGGAGAGCTGCTGCTGGATTTGAACCTCCAACCCAGTGGGCCGCAGTCCCATGCACAACCACTACACCACCAGGGCTCAGTCCGGCCCCCAAATTAATTTGCTATAAAAAGTAAAATTAAAACTGTCCCTCAGTGGAAAATTCTTACCTCATTCTCAAAATTGTATTCTTCATCATAAGTTAATTTTTTCATGACGGCCAACATGATTGCCTAAATTTAACAATAAAAACCTTTATCAGTCAGTCTCCTTTTATCTGATATAATTTGAAATTATGGTATATTTTAACATATTCTAGATTCTAGAAACAGAATCAGTTTAAGTAAAGCAAAATAAGTCGATTTTACCTCAACATTAGCTTTTTGCTGATCCGAGAGTACTGTAAGCTGTTAAAAAGTAAGTAATAATTCATTAAGTTTGATAAAATTATATTTGCTTCTCAGATAACTTTCTAATCATTTTAAAACATGTACATTATCTAGAGTTTAGTTTGGTAGCACCTGACAATAGTTAAATATTCTTACAAGACTTAGCAGTTTCACATCATAAATTAACTTGCCAAAGATGTAGATGATTTTTAGGTTTTTAGCACTAAACCAAGTTATAGGACACTAAATTATGATCCCATCTTGTTGTGCTTTATTTTTTAAAAAAGGAAAACAAAGCCTAGAAACTAATTAAAAGTTCAGGGCAGTATAGTGATGATTTTTTTTTTTAAGTATAGGTTCACCCTGCTACCTGAAAGCTAACTGTTCTAATGGAATCTTTGCTTTGACAAAATGACAAAACATTTACCATTGATTTACATGGGAATCTCAGAATCAAAACACAACCTACCACATCATACCAACTAACACATAAAACCTAAAATAGCACAAGCATAGTTTCACAGACACCGTTCAAAGTCACGGTGGCTCGATGCAGAGATGCTGAGTGTAGTTTATAGGATGGAGCTTATGCACTCAGGGCTTGCACTTCACAAAAAAAGCTGAATGTTGGGCTGACTGCTAATCTTTTCTTTACTCCACGAAAGTGACAACCCTCTTCAGATATCTTTCAGTTAGTGATAATATAGGTCCTTTGCAAAAGTCAAGTGCTAAAAAGTGAATTTTCAAAAAGGAGGACATACCTGAACTGATTACAGTTTTCACATCTTGCATTTTCTAAAATTTCTTTCAAGTATACATGCAGACAAATACTACACTTGTAACAATGAACGCAAGTGATATTCATTTTGGGGAAACAATTTAAACTAGACATCTATTAATACAAAGCACATAAGTAGGAATGGTTCTCTCATATACAACTGTAATAAAGTTTAAAACTTAAACTCAACTGTTTAAAGAGAAATTTTTCAAATGAAATATTTTAAGTAATGAATGTTTAACCTTTCTACTCTACAAACTGTCCTTGGGTTATGAACAAGATCTGCTCTAAGCATATCTTTAAGAATTTGTAGGTCAGTATGAACAGATGCATACAGTTCTTATTTAACTTTAGTGCAAGAAAAGGCTCAAAGTCTTCAGTGCTTTAAAAGCTACATGTGCTTTTAAAGATTTGTTGATAAAGAATTTATCCCAGGGTAGAAGTTCAGTGGTGTTTTTTATTTAAGGATAAATAGTAGGGCTTTGGAAACAGTTCTGCCCTACTCAAAGATGGTACTGTCATTTGGTTGGCTCAAAGATGGTGGCCAACCTCATCACTTTAAATGTGTGTGGCTTTCTAGTCCTGGCAATAGTTCAATCTCCTGTGTAAGGTCCCTGAAGGGGATCCCTTTCCAGCAGTTCAGCCCTTTTTTCTGTTCATTATCTCAATGAAACAACAACAGAAAAAACTACATCTATTCCTTTTTGTTTTATGGCCATGACACAATTAGATCAAAAGCTTGCATTAAAGGGCCAGTAAGAATTGTCTAAATTAGTCCTGGTAGCGTAGTGGGTACACATGGGGTTTCTAACTGCAGTGTTAGCAGCTGGAAATCACCAGCCACTCCTCAGGAAATAGATGAGGCTTTCTATCTGTCCTACAAGGTTGCTGCATTAGAATCAACATTGACAATGAGTTTTGTTTTGGGGCATCACTGCCCTCTGGTGGTGGGAGTAGGAGGTCCAGCCTTTGCTTCTGTGGAGCCTCTGCTGGAATTGAACCTCCATCCCAGTGGGCTGCAGTCCCGCGCACAACCACTATGCCACCGGGGCTCAGCCGACAAAGAGTTTTTTGGTTTGGACAAGTCAATCTGTAAGTCAGAAATTAGCAATCAGTGGACTATTTGGATTTAGATATTCAGGTTCAAAATAGCATAACAAGCTATGCCTATAATAAAATGTACTATTTATTAGTCAAAGGAATTTCAGAACCTAACTATTCGTATTTTCTGGCTAAAAGTTTTCTTTCTTTAAATAAAATACACATCAATATTTTAACACAAGGGAAAAAATGTGCAGAAAAAAAAAGATGGAACTAGGTTAGTCATTCAACAATTAGCAGACAGAGGTTGACTGTTTATAGGTAGATATTTTCCTTTTCTTCAAATTTGCTATGGCCTCTTTATAAGACTTACTGGACAAAAAGATTAAAACAAGAACTTACCTGTTTCAAAATATGAAGATAATCATAGCAAAATCCAATAATGTTAGAGGAGATGTCATCATCCTCATGAATCAATAGCTGCAACATTAATGCCACCTTTGTTTCAATAGCTTGGAGTGCTTCTTGAGCATTCTTAATATCCCCATTCTTAATTAATTTAGTCCAGCTAACTATCAATGACTGTCCCATTCCATTGACCAGCTTAGAAAATCTGGCCAGGAAATCAACATCTTCTTCCTATAAGCAATCAAGACAGACATCAATTTTAATCTACCCATCCAAGAATAAGAAGGAACACTCTAAACTATATTATGAATCAAACTGATATAAATGTTTAACAATTCCATTGTTTTGACTGGTGATTTTCACGACTTCTTTTGTTACAATTATATACTAGTGCTTTACTTTTTACCACAGTATACTAGTACTTTAGACATATTCGATGCCACCTTCAGGACTAAGGTATGTTTGACTCGTCATGAATTTTCAACTATCTTCTATGTATAGGAAAGCGGGACCATAAATAGGAAAAAAAAGAATTGATGCTTTGAGTAATGATATTGATAAAGAAAACAGAATACAAGGAGGCTTCAAAAAGTTTGTGAGGAAATGGGATTAAACCACCCCCCCCCCCAAATTCTTTAAAAACTCATATAACAGGGGAAAAGAGGAGCTTATGCCAAGGGCTCAAGTAAAAAATATTTGGGAATATGGCAACATTTGTACAAATATGCTTGATATAAATAATGTATTGAATGTTGTAAGAACTATAAGAGTCCCCAATAAAGTTATTGAAAACTAACAAACAAAACCAACTCATATACCATTAATTGCCAGAACAACAAACAAATCTCTCTGGGAAGTTAGGATGCTCCTTAGAAGTGAGGCTATTTGTTTCATCAGTGTTATACTGCACCCTGAATAAATCATCTCTTCGGTGGTCTTTCTGTGAGGGATGGTCCAATTATCTTACAGATGAATTTTCAGTCTCCACATTTTCTATGCTCCTTCATGTTAATTTGATTGTTTTTTAACTTAATCATCCTGTGATTCTTTAATATTTCCTTCCCTTACCTCATTAATCTTGTTAGACCTGTGTATGTTCATTTGTATTATTAAGATTTTTTGATGCATGAAATCCAAGATAAACCCTGCAAACATACAGGAGTAATGTTCCGAGGGTATGGGAATGAAAGGGGACTGGGAATGATAGCAATGTTGACTATATAACCCCACTTGAGAGGAACAAAGAACAGAATTGGAGGTGATTGGATACATTGGATGGTGTAAGATATGGCAAATGATAACAACACATATAATAAGGGCTCCTGGGAGGTAGAGTGGGAAAGGATAAAGAGGAAGTGTTTTGAAAATAATGGTGGCAGCAATTTTACAATCATCCTTGATCTGAATGAATTATGGATTGGTATAACATCTGTAGGAACTCGCACTAAAATGACCAAAAAAAAAGAAAAAGAAATGAGAATGGTGGGATTTTGTCTCCTGTGCTTTGGACAAGCTATCAAGAATGACCAGTCATTGAGAAGGACATCAGGCATGGTAGCGTAGAAGATGCTTACTGGGGTACAACAGTTAACTCGAGCACAGCAATTACTGTGAGGACAATGCACCATCAGGTAGTGTTCTGTTATATAATCTGCTATGAGTAGGAGCCTAGGGCTGTATTGATTATGAGTTGGGCTTCGATCTGCAAGGTCGGCACTTGGAAACCACCAGCTACTCTACAGAAGAGAGGGCGTTCTAGTCACAAAGTTCTGTCCTGTCCTCGTAGGATTGCTGTAACTCAGCATCAACTCAGTGGCAGTGAGATGAGTTTATGAGTAGGAATAACAGGAGCGCTGGTGGCGTCACTATTTCACACTGAGCTGCTAACAGCAAGGTCAGCAATTTGAAACCACAGCCACTCCAAGGAGGATGATGAGTCTTTCTACTCTCGTAGGAAATAAGTCTTAGGAACTCACAGGGACAATTCTATTCTCTTATAGAGTTGCTATAAGTTAGAATTGATTGCATAACAGTGAGTTGAGTAAAAATAGATTCAAAGCATCTAACAGACATTACTAGCTTTACAAAAAAAATTTAAGTGAACTATAGTTACAAGAAGTCTTTAATTTTTTAAGACGATAATGTAAATATCATTCGTCTCTTCTTCTCTAAATTGAGTCAACTACTAACATGTCCAAATAAACTTAATATTGTCATATTGTATGTAACAATTTACAACAGTCCTTTCTGACATTATTGAAAGCAAAGTTTTGCTGCAAAGGATAGAACTGGTTTTACAAGCACCCAACAGAATGTACTATCCATGTTAGTGATTACACTCACATTTTTTTTCAATAAGCTGTTCACTTTTACCATTTTAGATTTTTTTACCAAGGTCTCAGAAAAGATCATTTGAAATGTAAAAACATGCTATTATTTGCAAACAAAGATATTACAGTGATATTTGTGGTGTATCAGCAATAGTAAGGCTTCCTAGTGATGATTTTGTAACAGCATACTGTATAGCAATCTTCAAAATTTTGTTTCTAAATTAGAAAAATCTTACCACATTCAGAGCCCTCTGTTGGGGTTGAAAGGCCAAATGCTTAATGAATTAGTATTCAAAAATATAATAACTACCTAACATTCACATTACTGAGTTTAATTTTAGTACATAACACGCTTGTCATATAAATAGTATAGTCCTTGCTACTGTGTATGGGGCCTGAGTATATTAGCATTAACTGGGGAGTTTGTTGGAAATGTACAATTCCAGGCTCAATCCCAGAACTGATATAATGGATAAATCTCATAAAGGGGAAATGCTACAGATAGCATTATGACTCTAGATATAATACTTTATTAGTATCTCAAGGAAAGTTATTCAAAATTCAAAAGAAGATGTTATATTTAAGTTGTTTTATAGCCTAACTTGTTCCTGCAATGATAAAAATTACTGACCTGGTCAATACTGAAAAACCCAGCAGCCTGTAATACTTGACATAAAGATTCTACTAGTTTCATTTTATCAACAGGATCCATTCCTTTATTTACAATTTCCAATAAACAGTCACATGCCTCTTCTCGGAGCACTTCTATTGACATATGACCTAGCAGCATATTTATAAACCTGGTAATGGAGATTATGAGAAAATTTGTTATTTTCAAATTCAGATACTGTTATTTGCAGGTTTATTTTCTAAAACTAGGTATACTTACCTATCATTGGCTATAAGGGATAAGTCTATCCAAGAGACATAAGCCCCAACTACTTCAAGGCACTGACATGTCACTTCTGAATTAGTATACTGATAATTTTCTAAGATTTGGTACCATGATTCCACCAAGTTTGGAATGCACTGCTCCCTCATGGTATCTTTTATTAGAGTATTCCTACGAGCTTCCTGAAAAAAAAACAAACAAACCATACACATACCGATTACCTCACAAAATAAGGCTAGACCATTTGAATAGTTGCACAGTATTTTAATTGCCACAACACTTCCAAACACATTCCCCGCTACCATTTCCTATTTATCAATTCTAAAAGCATATCCTGTGATTCTCTGTATTTCCGCTTTCCGTTCCATTCCACAGTGCCAGAATTAATTTTTTATTCAACACAAACTATAAATAAGTATTGTGTATAAGAAATATTAGGCATATGATTAAGATAGTTCTTAAATCTTAAGTACAGCACCTTAAGTTCACAATACTATCCTTTAAAGACATGTTTCAGACATATCAAACCAAAACCCAACTCACTGCCTTCTATGTGATTCCAATTCTTGTGTTCCGTAAGGCCAGGGTGGAACTGCCAGTATGGGTTTCTGATATTTAACACTTCATGGGAGTTGAAAGCTTCATCTTTCGCCCAAGGAGCTGCTGGCTGGTGGACTCACACAGCTAAACTTGGCTTAGCAGCCCAACCCATAACCCACACACCACCAACCACCATGGCTTCTTCATATAACCTGTGAAACTCACTGGCATTGAGTCAGTGCTGACTTACAGGAACCTTCTGTGGGTCTCTAACACTGTCACTATTTATAGGAGTAGAAAGTTTCTCCTGGTTTTGGAATTGCCCTTCAGCTCCCAGCCAATATGTATAGCCACTGCACTATCAGGACTTCTTCTTTCATAGACAGTCATCTTAGATCAGAGAACACATTAAATTATTAAACTTCCCATTCTGCTCTTTAAGAAACATGAAAAAACATACACAGCTTAATGAAGAAATAGAGAAAAGATGAAGAGAAAGGGCTATGTGATTGTTAGGACAGATCACTCAAGAACTGATCATAAGTAAAGTTTTGTCCTTCTCAGGAACTATAAAGTAGACACCAGTACATATCACACACACCCCCCTCCCAAAATTAACAGGAGTCATCTTGTGTATTAACAGAAGAAAATACTTCTTTAATTAAATCCAAACAATCCTCGACTTTAACCCTATCTTAAATGATTTAAGTTCTTTTATAAAACAAAATTCAATTTTTTAAAAATTCAATATACTGAGTAAATTTATATTATGGATATTTGTCTCCAAGAAATTAGAATGAACCTTCCTGCTTCTTTCATGTCCACTCTCTCCTACAAAAATGTACATTGAAGACTAAACACAGTAAGCTACTTGCCTCTGATGTATGCACCACATCTCGATCCACCAACTCGGAATCAATAGCCATGAGAACTCGGAGATACAGATCTACACCCCGTGGATTTAGGTCCACTACTGAGAGAATGTCAAAAAAAAACGTGGGCCACCTAGTGAGATATTC
The DNA here is from genome assembly GCA_004026705.1 of Nesogale talazaci. NCBI lineage: Eukaryota > Metazoa > Chordata > Mammalia > Afrosoricida > Tenrecidae > Nesogale > Nesogale talazaci. The sequence goes on from PVJH01026555.1 coordinate 7,473, forward strand.
TGTAACGAAAAGCAAGGCGAAGACTTGGGCTGCTTTATTTCGTATAAAGGTCTTCTCTGGGTGGGGGCTCACCATCTGACAAAGAAAGACAGAGTCCATGACATTAAATGGCTCCAGGCACAAACTTTTTTCATTTATTGTTAATAAGCAAAAACACAACAAAGTTCATCATGTACAAAAATTAGCTGTACAACCGATACTTGAGAATAACCTAAGTGACTGATCTATCAGAGAACAATCAAGCCAGTAAAGGTCCTGATTCATTTTCATTCTTACACTTAAAAACACCCAAAAAAGTTAAAATTTAATTTTATCGTTTCAAAGTTCATACTTTAAAAATTTTTTTTCTTTGAAAGTTTACATAGCAAATGCAATTTTTATAAAAATTGTTCTAGGAGGGCTGAGCCCCAGTGGCGTAGTATTGTGTTGTGTGTGGGACTGCAGCCCACTGGGACGGAGGTTCAATTCCAGCAGTGGGGCTGGGCCTCCTCCTCCCACCGCCGGAGAGCAGTGATCCCCCCCCTCCCCCCAAAAAAAAAAAAAACCCCCAAAAATTGTTCTAGGAAACTGATCATGTTTTTCACAATGTGTCAACATTCTATTTCAATTTTATTTTTCTGTTCTGTTAATCTAGCTTCCTTGCCCCTCCTAAATATCACTCACTGGTTTCATATGTAGTTAAGTGCACATAGTATTCACAAATATAGCTCACAAGTCAATCTATTACTTGAACAAAAGGTGATTACCTAGAATGTCTTCAGCTCCAAGTTCAAAGTCACAAAAGTCTTGGGAGTTCCCCTAGGCTCTATCAGACTGATAGGTCTGGCATGTCTTAGGAATTTATCTCTAGTCTACATTTTCCTTTCTTTCTATCTGAGATCTTCTATTGTGTCCCTAATAGGGACACTAGTAGTAGTACAGGAGCAGGAGCAACAGGCTGGGTACCACCTACTTTTTCTGTTTTCAGTGGATGAGGCTGTGTGAGCTCTTAGTCCATGGATTAGTTTCTTACTTAAGCCTTGGATTTCCTTGTCTTTTGCTCCGTAAGGGAAGAGCATTTGTATCTGGGATGGCCACTCAAGGTTTTAACACGCTACACACTACTCATCCAAGGAGGATACAGTAGTATGATCAAGTATTCCATGAGATGAGGGTCTTATGCAAGTTTCCTTAGAACTATTCCCTTTATGTGGTTATCATTTATAAGTATATTCACATATACACATAAACACATACATACATATGCTTTCCAATATACCTGTACATCTGGAGACTTATATGTGCTTTCCTATACTTACATATGCATACATATTTACCTAAACACATAATTTTTAGTTATCTCTTGCAAAATTGTTCCTTTTATTAAAATTGTCCCATATTATTGCGTAATTCCATTCTGTGTGCATTTTCATTCTTATTTCACACCTTACAATGCTCTCCAGATTCACCCATGTATATTTCATGGACTGTTCATTACTTTTTATAGCTGTGTAATCATGTACATACCATGATTTATTTACCTATTCACTTATTGATGGGAACTTAGGTTATTCCCCTTGTTTGCTATTGTGAATAATGCCGCAATGAATACAGATGTGCATGTTCATTCATGACACTAGTCTTACATTTCTAGGATAAGAATAAGTTGGGGTTACTGGATCATAAGGTATTTCTGTTCCTAGCTTTCTGGAGAAGTATCATTGTTTGCCATTGTGGTTGTACCAATTTTACTACTCCTCACCAGCACTGACTGCCTCCTCCTCCTTTTATAAATCATTGTTGATTTTGCAGGGATGAGATGGTAGCTTATTATAGGTTTTTTTTTTTGGTGGCATCACTGCCCTGATGGGAGTAGGAAGTCCAGAGAGCCTTGATTTGAACTGTCAACCCTTGGGGCTGCAGTCCCGCACATAACCACTACGCCACCAGGGCTCAGCCATTTATTATAGTTTTTATTAACTTCATCTAATAGTTAATGAAGGAGTCATGGTGGCAGAGTGATTGTTAATCGGGCTGACAATCAGAAGGTCAGCAGTGTGAAGCCATCAGCCGCTACTTGGGAAATATAGGGCTTTTTACTCCTGTAAAGACTTCCACTTCAGAAGCTTACAGAAGCAGCTCTACCCTCTTCTGTAGGCACCAGTGAGTTGGCGTCAACTCAATGACAGGAAATCTGAGAGGGTTTTTTGGGTTTGTTTTAATGGCTAATGATAACAAACATTTGTTCATATTTGAGGATAAGTAAAAAAGTATTACTACAAATCCTTTAAGAATCTTTATTAAACAAAAATAGTAAAATGTTTTTCAAAAGATCCTCCATCTAGGTCCATGCATTTCTGCTAGTGGTGATGTTTCCATCTCTCTAGCCCTTTTCCTTGAAGAGCTGTGGTTTTCAACTTGCATCAATCACATCAAAATCGTAGTTTTGTCATCTTCCCCGTACTTGAATCAAATCCCCGGTAAGTACATTACCGAGAGAACTTGTCTGCAGAAATGAGTTTAAACATATTTTGTTTAGAATAAGCTTATGCATGGATGAACTGGGCTCGTTGTTGCAATACTTTTTGACTTATTCTTTTAATTGCTAACTAAAACTCTTTGGTGAGGTTTGGATCCATATCCTTTGACCAACTTTTAATTTTCTTATACTTTCCGTTATTAACTTGACACTTCCTACATACTTTAGCAAATACACCAAGACTGTATGTTCTCATTTTAGTCTGTTGGTACATCATTTCAAGAGTAGGTATCTAACTTTTAGGAGATTCCTGTTATCCAGTTTATCTTCTTTTGTTGGTCCATTTTTAGTTTTGTTTCATAGATTATTTTAGCCAAAACTTAAGTTCTTCAGTTTTCTAGCTTTTATTCAAGGAACTTTATAGTTTTTGCTTTAACCTTCAGGTCTTTGGTTACAATTCTTACTTTTAAGAAACGTCTAATGAGCAGAGTTCTAATAGTTCCTATCATACCTCTTAAGGTAAAAACAATTTCTTACTTCTTTTTTTCTATTTGCTTATTGTTTAAGAATAATTTTAGCTACAAAATTGTTCTATATGTTAAAGATTAGCAAAACTCACCTTAAAGAGCTGAACAGAAAAACCATTATTATTATTTACATTTAAAACTAAATTTCACACAGTGCATCATGGAAGACATGACAGTTTGGAATTGATATAATTTTAAGTTACTGCTTCAGTTTTCAAAAGCACTCTTTAAAAAAGAGCTACAGAACCAAATATAAGATAGAAGAGCAGAATATTAGAGGTAAAGTTACAAGCTCTTTCAGAAACAGAAGTTCAAACATTTGGCAATTTGAGATACTGAATTTAGCTATTTTTACCTGAGCCTGAAGCCAAGATATGAGTGTTTCTCTAATTAGTTGTTGTTGAACAGTATTTAGTTCTGCATATCTGTTTTAAAAGAAAATAAAATTAGGAAAACTAATTTGGTACCTGTGCTTTAAAAAATAAGTTTCGGGGGGGGGAGGGGAGAGAGAAAGAAAAGAAATAAGTCTCATACACATAAAAGGGAAAATTAGTGTTTCATCCAATTTCATAATTAGATTTCTTAGAAAAACTGGCAATGCTTCTTTCAACCCTGCATTAAAGAAGAATACAAGCAGATGCCATGCTTAATACCAATAGATATCACAGTTTGGTACATGGATCAATTTATGCTAAAATGCAATAGTAAATACATGATTTTTCAAGCAGAAACCGCAATATACTAAAATCTATGGTTAACAGAATAAATTAGTAGGTATAGGTATACCAAGAATCCTCTAAGCAATCTTCGTTTCACGTAATTATGGGACCAGGGCTCACGTGGCTACTCAACTTCTGTAGGAAAACAGGCATGGTGTTGCTCCATCTTTACTTCAGAATTTCTTATACATGTGGGGATAGGTTTATAAACTGGATGCAATTTGTAGATCATCAGTTTATACTTTTTTTTCCCTTTTTTTTAGGGGGGGGCATCACTGCCCTCTGGTGGGAGTGGGAGGCCCAGTCTTGCTGCTGCTGAATTTGAACCGCCAAGCCAATGGGCTGTAGTCCCACACTCAACCACTACGCCACCGGGGCGCCATAGCATCAGTTTATAATCTGCCTTTTAGTCTCCCAAAGATCAAGAAACTAAGCCTTTACCAATAACTCAGAGTCAAAACTGTGAGAAAGCCTTACTTGTATTTAACTTGATGTTCTAGTACTTGAAAGCAGAAAAACTTTATGTGATCATCGCTGAAAAAGAGAAAAAGGGAAGTTAAATAAGCAGAATATGAATTGAAGCGAAAGAAAGCAAAAGGACAATATTGATGAAAAAATTGATAACAGAAGTTATCAAACTAGATCTTTGGCTTGCTTTCTACTTATTAGCTTCAGTATACTCATATCTATGTTTCGAATGTGATGAGATTCCAAGTATTTAATATTCCCATTAAATAACCTCAAATAGATTTACCTTAATATATATTTTACAAACAGAAGGCATTCCTTTTAAATCTAACATTATTTTGCTTCCTGATGGCCAATAATTTAAAAGTAGAAAGGCTATGTATAAAAAGGAAAAACATTACACATTCTGAGAATGAGCTTTAATGAGAGAGATGGCCATTTAAGTCTAACATAAAATTCAGCCCTAGTCAATTCTGCAGTTGCCAAATCCAAAAAGAGCAGGCCACCTATATTCTGGCAGTCCAGCCTAAAAGTCCCTATAGGAAACCATGTCACAAATACAAATATGCTGTCCTCAGAACACAGTAACAAAAATCGGTATCAGCCCATTTAATCACTTCCAAATGCTTTTCTGGAGGTAAAATAGGGTTACTGTTAGCAAACTATAAACTGACCAAGTCCTAAGTTACCAACATTTTGCTCACGCAAAACAGTTGGCTTGGGCCAGGCTTTGACATGAACAATTTTCTACATGTATGTTATGTTAGTTGGTCCATATGAAAGTTCAGGCCCTCCCTTAATTCACACTATATAAATTAAGCAAACAAAATATCCTCACACGTGAGATGAAACATATTTTCTTTAAACTTTTAAAAGTTAGATTTTAATTAGCATCTCCTTTGAAACAGCTTCAACACTTATAATGGATGGCATCAAAATCCTTAACTAACTTATACAAGACTTACATTTTCCACTCAAAAAACGAACTAATGAAGCCTTTAATTAAAAGTCAGCTTCTATTTACTCTAAAGCAAACAATGGCTGCTCCTGAAATCAACTTTCATGAAAATGAAGCCTTCAGTTTCTCTTTGAAACAAAGTAAATGTGATGATGGAGGACATAGAGCTCCAGCAGCAGGCCCGCCTTGAGACCTAGGTTTTGTTGCTCCCTCCAAAAAGGTGGTTGGTCCCTTGCCACCAGTGCCTGTGCTTTCCTCAGCCTCACTGTGCTAGGTGCACTTCTCTTGTAAGACACTATATATTATTATACAAACTGACTAAATGAGGCTGCTGAGTTGCTATCATAAAGATGAAGTTAAATGCTTACAAAGACTTTGTAGAAAGTCCCATTCCAAAGGAAATAAATTTCCACATAAATAGAAGATTGGTGAGTTGAGGGCGAGTAAGCAAAATAGGTAAAAATCTGCACTTACTGTTCTTCACTCCAGTATAGAGTTTCAAAATGGAAATTGTGGATTGGGTTATGGGTATGATCAAGGAAAAGAAGTTCATGGGCATAAACCTTGGCTCATTAGCCTAAGCCAGACAATGACTATTTATATAGTTAAAAATGAAAAGTATGATATTTATCAATTATGATGAAGTCGTATGCCAACATTTTGGATAACCAACCAGCCATCCTTGCCAAAATAAGAAACTTTTTACTGTTCTATATTAACACATTGTGGATGGATCCCGAGTTTATCCAGTCTTTAATGTGTTAAGCTTAGATCTATTATCTGCTCTACAACACAAAGTAAAAGGATGGTTTCACTGAAAAGTTCATTCTAGAATGGCCAACATATTAACTTCTGATAATTTTTTCCTATTTCTACACTGATTATTATCAGTGCCTTACTGAAAGGCAAAATTTATAAAAATGTTTTTATGAGCATATTTTTCAAATACAAGCAAATTTAACAGTTCTATTCAAAGTACTTTAAGAGTTATACAACTTATGCTTTAATTACCTATATGTCCTCTGAGCTAAAGCTTCTGCACACACTTGCCAGGCATCTGGGGAAATTTTTAACTGTTCGAAATAGGCTAGGGCCTGTAAAATGGTAAAACAAAAATTTACTTAGCATAGTCGATAGTAACATCCTCTGCATACCAAATAAAATACTATGAAATAACTAAAACATTGAAAGTTAGGCTTCTTAGTTTATATACTTTAAGAGATCACACCTAGGAAAGATTAAAGATAAAATCATTTCCATCAGTTACAAGTCCCAAAGTACTGAGCGTAGGTTTCCAATACATACATGTTGGTTTAAAAAAAAAAAAAGCTGAAACATGTCTCTGTGATCAGTGGATGGCTGCAGACATCTTTTCAGTAATGCACTTGTCTTACCCTCACTCCAAAACTCACTGCCATGGAGTGCTGACTCCCAGGGCTTTCCATGACTGCTTATGGGAGGAGAAAGTAGAAAACCATCTTTCTCCCACCATTATGCCAAAAAAGCTTCAGTAAAAACATGCTTTCTGGGCTGAGCCCCAGTGGCGTAGTAGTTGTGCGCAGGACTGCGGCCCACTGGGATGGGGGTTCCATTCCAGCAGTGGGGCTGGGCCTCCTATTCCCACCGACGGGGAGCTGTGATGCCCCCCCCCCTTCAAAAAAAAAAAACATGCTTTCTAAGGGGTTCTGCTGGGCCAGTTAAATTCAAGGGAAAGACTAAGATCAGGCAGAAGGCAACACAATAACAGTTTTGTTCCTTTTCATTTTGGGAGGATGGTGGTGATGGTGGGGTGACAGGGGTGGGGTGGGGATGGATGGTACACTAAAGGAATAATTTTAAAGATCATTTTACTGGGGGCTCTTACAGCTCTTATAACAATCCCTACATCTACTGTATCAAGCATTTTTGCAAAGGAATCACCTTGATAGATTTTCTGGAAGAACACAGGACCATTAATGGAGTCTATTCTGAAAATGTTTTCAGACAATTGAAAACTGCACTGGTGAGAGAAAGCCAGGAAAGTTGTGCAGAGGCATTCCCTCACCCCACCCCATCTCCATCCTAGTAATAGCTCATTCTTTGAGGACACCAGGATCTGTCTACGAGCATCTGGTTAGAACCCTTACCTCCTCAACCCTACAGTCTAGGCCTGCTCTTGCTCCTTAGAGACTTGTTTTATTTCCTCAAACTCAAAGAACATTTAACAGACACTACTTGAGTCCCACAAGAACACAAAGACTCCTTTTTCACAGGCTGTCAACCCAAGAGAGCATGCTTCACTAGCTAACACTCACAGAAGCACCTTCCACAAATGACAATGGACAAAGAACAGAGTAACCTTATCAACTGGTAAAAAACGTCTCCGTTAAAAAAAAATGACACGGCTGAGCCCCGGTGGCGTAGTGGTTGTGCGCGGGACTGCGGCCCACTGGGATGGAGGTTCTATTCCGGCTCCCAGGAGCAAAGGCTGGGCCTCCTACTCCCACCACCAGGGCAGTGATGTCTAAAAAAAAAAAAAAAAAAATGACACACGGGCTGAGCCTTGGTGGAGTAGTGGTTGTGTGCAGGACTGCAGTCTTCAGGGTTGTCGGTTCAAATCCAGCAGCAGCTCTCCAGGAGCAAGGCTGGGCCGCCTACTCCCACCAGGGGGCAGTGATGCCCACAAAAAAATGAGACAACAAAAAGAAATGTTGCTAGATGATTTTGTTTGTTTGTTTGTTTTTGGGGGGGCATCACTGCTCTCCGGTGGTGGGAGTAGACGGTCCAACCCCACTGCTGGAGTTGAACTTCCGTCCCAGTGGGCTGCAGTCCCGTGCACAACCACTGCGCCACCGGGGCTCAGCCCCGCTAGATGATTTTAAAGCACTTCAGTTCTGATAAATAAGTAAAGCACATATGTTCTGATACAGAAGTTCTGATGGTGCAGTCATCAAATGTTTGGATTCTCATCCCAAGCCCAGTAGTTTGAACCCACACCAGCTGCCCTAAAGGGAAACTGTATACCATGAGTCACCATATGGAGCAATTTGTCTCTGTCCTGTAGGGTTCACCATGATTTGAGACCAACTTGGCAGCAATGGAATATACTTATACAAACCTTAAACTGAAGTAAAATGATAAGCATTAAAGCAGCAGTTCTCAATCTTTGGGTTGCCACCCTTTGGAACCTACATTCAATTAGAGTAACTTTTTAATTAACAGGGTACCTTTGGCTAAGTTCAAACTGCCAACCTTTCTGATACATATATACCTCTAAGAACTCACTTATCAGTGGAGAAAGAAAAAACAAAAACAAACCCACGACTATGAATGAAGCTGATTTTGACTCTCAGGGATTGACCCTACAGCTTCCAAACAGAACTGAAGGTTTCTCTTTATAGCTGTTCTCTTTATAGCAGATTACACATCCCCCTCAGAGTGGCTGGGGGGTTCCAGCTATTGACCTTTCACTTAATCGGAGAGTGTGTTAACCACTGTGCCATCAGGTTACCTAGCTAGTTCAGTTTATCTAAAGAGATCAACAGATTAAGGAGCCCCGAGGAGATAGAAATGATTAGGTGCTTGGCTGATGATCAAAATACTGGTGGTTTAAGGCCACTCAAGGGCTCCAAAGGAGAAAAACAAGGCAATTTACTTCTTTGATGATTGTAACCAAGTGAACCCGATATGGCGGTCCTCCTGTCACATTCAGTTGCTATGAATTGAAATGGACTCAACAGCACCTAGCAACAATATACACATACATATCTTAGTTATACACATATATACATACACTGGGTGTTGATGAAAAATTACTTTTCCTTGCTGAGGTTAAAAAAAGAAAAAGTATCAAAAAGAAAAAAAAGACGTGTTAGGTGCTAAGTTTCTTTCTTTCTTTTTTTTTTTTTTTAGGCATCACTGCCCTGGTGGTAGGAGTAGGAGGCCCAGTCTTTGCTCCTGTGAGCAGGAATTGAACCTCAATCCCAGTGGGACGCAGTCCCGCGCACAACCACTACGCCACCGGGGCTCAGCCCGGTGCTAAGTTTCTTGTATTGTCTGTATGAATGAGGGTGTGGGCTTTCATAAAATAGTCACCCTAAATTCCTATTACTTATACTTATTTATTACTTGGTGGTCTTTATCTAATAAACCAACCTGTCCATGGGAGCAATAATTAGGATCCCTGTGATACTACTGGGTAAGCTTTGGACTGACTTCTAACCACTTCTTCAGTGGTTCAAACCCACCAGGCTCTGGGAGATAAAGACAAGGCTATCCCACGCCTGTAAAGGTTTATGTCTCGGAAACCCTATAAAGGGTCACTGTAAGTCAGAAGTGACTTGATGGTAGTGTATATAAAATCATCTCAGAAGACCAAGTTGTTTTCTAATAGCAGGCCATGAAACTCTAGGCCGGTGGTTCTCAATTTTCCTAATGCCACGACCCTTAATACAGTTCCCTATGTTGTGGTGACCCTCCAACCCAACCATAAAATTATTTTCATTGCTACTTTCTAACAGTCGTTTTGCCATGTTATGAATCAGGCGACTCCTGTCATTTGGCCTCCATAGGGGTCGCAGTCCAAAGGCTAAGAACCACTGCTCTAGGGGCTTACTTTCGTGCCCCTGGAAAGGAGAGATGGATACGGTAGAACAAGTCATGTATGTTTCATTACTACCTGATATTTTAGTACGGATGGGGAGGAAGCGTGCCCTGTGGGTGCCATAATACAAAAACATTGACATACAATTTTCTTTAAATAACAGCAGATTTCAAATCAAAGCAGCAGTCCTTGTGACATGGTGATTAAGCACTGATTAAAGTTGTGAACAAAAATATGTACAGTTGGGAAAATGTGGCGGTCAGCTTCTGTAAAAATTACAGCCATGGAAACTTGATGGGGCAGTTCTACCCTGTCCTCCAAGGTGGGTCACAATGAGCTTGAATCAGTTCCACAGAGAAACCTATGGTTTGAGTGGCAATGATGAACCAGGCATAGCTTTCATCACCTAGTTCTTTTATCCTATCGCTTTATTGCTTTTTTTGTGGCAATAATCAGGTGAGCTACTTTTACTGTAGAAATGAGAAATTACATGTAGAAATGAGAAACTACAGATGTCAGTAATTTATCTAACCACTCAACCAACAAATATGAGTAAATCCTAATTTCACTATTAGAATTTACTTTTTCTTAAGATTCCATCTTTTTCATTCAAATTAATTGTTATTCAGGTTGGTTTAATGGGTTATCAATCAACTTATTTAAAATATGCCTTTTTTGTAGTTGATAAAAAGCATGTTTTTCAATCTGTCATCTGCTTGTTTAATAAAAAAAAATTTCATAAATGGAAGACAAAAAAAAGAGGAAAAGTCCCCTAATAACTAAAGCAAAAGCTTTTCATTGTTCTCAAGAATGCAAAATGAATTTAAAGTAAAGTTACAAGTCTAAGCTAACTTAGTGTAAAGTTTAAATTTTAAAGCGTCAAGGGCAAGTTAAGCCCACAAAGAAAAATAATTGTTTATTTGAGAGGCATTCCAGTTATCTTGTAGTTGCTCAGCTGATATTTAAATCTCAGTACCTTCTGTTTTCCTGCACCTAGAGGGCTAGTCACTTATTTAACAGTAGAGTCATGCATATGGTTCTGTATTAGACATTACTTGTAATAGTTTTTCTTTACTAGTTTTAAAAATTTTGTGTTTAAAGAATATAAGCTGCTATATAGTGGTGAGATTGTTAACCTCATTCAGCTCAGTTTTAAAATAGCACCTTTCCTTTGAGGTGTAGAGAGGAGGAGGAGGAAATACTTCTTTCCTTCCACTGAGCCTGATCTTCAAAACACCCACACATCTTTTAAAAATTAATTACAACCTTGTTCTTTAGACTCTTCTTTTATCGTTCAGCAATAGTCATGATTACACTCATGGGCTACATTATATTTAAGCGTTTACATTTAACCAAATATCCAAGCACTTCATCACAACCCTGGCCTGGCTGACACAATGCACTTCTTATGGGCTTGTTTATATGTCTGCCTGGACTAAATCTAAAGAATATTAAATGTCACTAACATAGAAGTTAAAAAATATTTTTAGATCAGCTCAAGCAATGGAAAAAGAAAAACAAGCGATGCCTATGGAAATTCTTTTGAACGATCCTCTGCATGACAATTTTTAAATAATTATAAGCAATGTGACTAATTCCCTTGACTTAAATGCAATTTTAATACAAATTCAGCCAATTATACACAAAATAAATCAGAATACCACAGCATCTGTATTCAGAATATATCTCAATGTTTCAAATCAATTTGTCTCTAATAGTTTCTAACCAGATTAAACCTTTATCATCATCTTATGTATTTTGCATTCAAGTCTAACACAAACCTGTTTTAACACGCTTAAAAAAAAAGATTACACAAACTTAACTTACCCTTTGTCTAAAGTCTGAATCAGCATTTGGATTTAGCCCTAAAAGGGCCTGTTCATCCATCCCTGCTGTTGTACTTGGAGTTTTCTGATCACAACAGGCGTGCCCTCTGATCCCACAGAAGAAGACACAAACATCTGCACACACACACACACACACAAAAACAGAACAAAGTTGAAAAAGCCATACTTGATATACGAAATAGATCCTTAACCAGAAGACAATTTTGGTTAAAATGATGAATGAAGTTTAGCTTAAGGGTTTTATACAGAACTCCTTTCGAAACTATCTTAATTAAAGGAATCAACTTGCAACAGGAAAGTGCTCAGTCTCAGAAGAATGAGCCCTGCTAAATACATGAACCTGGTGACTCAGTGGTTAAAGTGCTCATGTGGAAAGGCAGGTAGTTAGAAACCCGGCCAACAGATTCTCTGAGAAAAAGATGTGGCAGTCATCACCCCTGAAGAGTATGGTTTGGCGGGGGAAGGGAAACTTAGTTTTGGAAACCCAGTGGGGCCATTCTATTCTGTAGGGTCCTGTCGGCTGACCCTATAAGCCAGCATTGACTTAAGTGGTACCAAGCAGTACAAAAGAAGCCAAATAGCAAGAGTCAAAGAGCAAGAAACAAGTCATTTTTCAACATTGGGCCAGCTCTTCCTTTTCTAGAACTCTATTTTTGTCATCAAGGATCCCTGGTGATCCAGCGAGTTAAATGTCAGACTGCTGAAAGCTAAGTCAGGTTCAAACCCACCGCGCTTCTCAGGACAAAGGTGAGGATGTCTGCTCCTGCACAGAATAAGTCTTTGAGACGCCGAGCAGCTCTCCTTCATCCGACAGGCTTGTGAGGAGTTGCAGTCGACTGGATGGCAGTGGATTGGGTTTGGATTCTTGTGAGCCACTTCTTGTGTATTTCTAAGAACCCGTTTAAATTGTAGAGAAGACGAAATGGCCACATGCTAATAACTACTCCCACATAAAAGTTTGTTTTTTAAAACATTTTTTAGCCTCTGGAAAAATGTTAGCTATAACAGAATGAAGTTCTAGGGTTTTCAAGAACAGACAGGGTAATCAATTATCCTTGGCATTGCTTGTTGCAAGTCAGCTCTGATGTATGGCGACACCAGACCCCAAACTAGCTTCATCATCACCACCACACTGTCATTGCTGCCTTCCAACCTCGGTGGCTCATCTTTCAGCACATAGGGGACAAGATTTTGTTGTGCTCCAAAGGGCTTTCCCTAGCTAATTCCTAGAAGTAGGTCATTAGCTTTTTCTTCCTAGTCAATCTCCATTTGGAAGCTCCTGCTCATAACTAAAATATCAGTGGCACAGCTTCTAGCATCACACCCATCACCAAAGTATGTCACACTGACTAGCCAGTGGTAGGATTAATCATCCACAGAAAGCTTAAAAACAAAACAAAACAGAGAAACCCTTTAGATTGTTCACAAGAGGGTGAGCTCCAAAATGCAATTTACTTTTTGATAGAATCTACATTTACTTTAATAAACATGTGACTCGAAATGATGAGGGGAAAACCCATTCTCTAAGGACCTGTGAATTATGAAGACTGGATCTTATTTTAAAACTATGAAAATTCTTTTTATTCTATAAAAATAAAATAACCACAGACTGGAGACTAAACAGCCTTCGAAGAATGAAGTCAGGACCAGATGCAGGTCATCTGAACCCTGTACTTGAGTACGTTTTGCCTTTCCAGTTCTTGCCTAAATAAACCAGGCTTAGGTGCTTAGTCTTTGAACTGGAAGCTCAGTTCCTCCTCGCAGTGTTTTAGTTGGAAAAGCTAGGGAGTGTAGTTCCCAAAGCCTCAGGATTAAGCCTTTAAGAACTCTGAAAGGCCCATTTTGCAACCCAACTCAGCAAGAGCAGTGATGGAATCATGGGCATTATGTCAGTGACACTCTGCCTTGCATCTCGGCATGCACTGCTCTTACTCTTAGTCATCCAATTCAGCTTAGAAATCATCTATTTCAAGAATTTATTTGACACCGTCCATCACAGCCAAGCAAAATTACATGCCCCTCCTAAGTAAAGCTGTGCTGTCATCTGTTTTTTTCAGTTCTTGCTTATTAACCACCGGACAAGGATTGTCTTGAAAATTCACCACTAAAGCCTGCAGGGAATTAGGAGTATGTCTCAGATTTCCAAAGACCTTTATTTAAATTCCTAAAACTAGGGTTACACAGACAATCTAAGAGCTCTTTCTAGGCAATAAGGCAAAGACCACTTCCCTCAGAAAGTTGTAAATATTTCACTGAAATCAGGTACGTAAAGCATGCCTGACACACTCAAAAGGTTAGTTATAATTCAGATCTAGGTCCTCTTCCAAAAAAGAGCATTCTGGGTTTATCATTAAAACACACTTGTAAATGATTAAATAAATAAAGTAGGCAACAGCAAACCCATACTTGTAAATCAGCATTTTGAATAGATATAAAACAGTATTCAATACAGGGGCAGAGAAACTCCCCCAGAAAAAAATGTACATCCACAAGACAACCCATGAATCCCAGCCACGTCCTGTGATGCTTTCTTGCCTAAACTTCCATAACTTTGGGGGAAATTGCTCAACCGTGGTCAACACTTAAACCACCAGAGGAAATATCAATTAGCTACAGTTGTGTCAGAACAGAAAGAATTTCCCATATAAGTGCATAGATAATCAATATACAATAGAAGAAGGTAAATTACTTATGTGCCTACAAACAAGTTTCAAGCTGCGAATAAAAGGTAACAATCTTTTCAGTAAAAAGGTTGTGCACAAACACACAATGGTCCAACACCATTCAGGAATGCAAGCTTCAACAGTTGTTACTGTTTAAGTAACTGAAATGGGTAAACACTTCCATTAAAACTACTACCAAACTAAGGGGAAGGCAACATATTTAAAACTCAAGACTTAAGCCCACCTCCTTAGCCATTCAGAATCAAAACAATTTGGAAAAACTCCTTCCCACCTACTGAACTTCAAAGAAGAGTCCTGAATTTGCCAGGCTTTTAGCAGAATGCTGACAAGTCGCTTTAATAAAACGCCTTTCCCCACTAACAGCTAATCAGTATTATCAGAAAGTATTCGGGTACCCCCCTCCCCCCGTTTCATCCTTATCTATTATAAAGGCTAAAAGAAATTATGGAAAGAAACGGTGTCCGAGCTGGCAAATTACTACTTAAAATTACAGTTTCTCTTTTTAGTACAGGGCGGGGGCGAATCAAGTTGGAGGTCCCTGAAGTTCAAGTCACTTGCGGAACGTGCTAGAACTGTTCCGAACGGACTAGAGGACCTTACCCACCCCTCTACCCCGCGGGTCCCTCCCCCAGAGGAAGCCTCGTGGCAATTCGGGTGATGAAACACCCGGCAACGGGCGGACACGAACCGGCCCCGGCCGCGTGGCTGCAGTTCATGCCCACCGCACCCACTCAGTCCACCCAGTTTCGGGGTGCGGGCGCGGAGCGCCCCGAGCCCTCCCGCCAGCCAACTTCCCCGTAGCCTCGCGTCGCGCACCCCCAGTCACCTTCCCTATCTCTCCATCCCGCTTTCCCGCCTGCACTCCCGAAGGCCGCTGAGCGGCCCGGCGCTGCGCGAAGAAGCAGGCAGGGTGGCTCTCGTCCTTGTCGCCGTCGCCCTCCGCCACGGCCGCAGCGTTCACGCGGGCGACGGAGCTGGCTGGGGCCGCGCGCCTCTCCCCGCTCCGCGTCGCCGGGCGCCTTCTCTTGAGTGGCGTCGGGTGGGCGCCCCAGGAAAGAAGGCAAGAAACGGAGGACCGGCAAACGCCGCCGCCGCCGCTGAGTCAGCGCAAAGTGCGCTCTTGGAGTCGGCGCCGCGCGGGCCAGACCCACAGCCTCATGGAGAGCGTAGACGACAGCCCGCGGGCCAGGCTCCGGAGCCTACAACTCCCAGCATGCAACGCACAACCGGCACTTCCGGGCGGTTAGGGTACTGAGCTAGCTGCCAGCGCTCACGGAGGGGCGTGGTCCACAGGGTCCCCGGTGCATGCTGGGATGGGACATCCGGGACCCGCCCCACCTCTCCTGGAATCCTCATTCCCTGCTCGTGGTCCTCCTAGGTGTGGGGGTTATTTTAGCCGACCCACCTTCATGTAATTGGTAGGTCGCGGAGCTACAGGTACTAGTATGACTCAATCACGTTTGAGTCAGTTGTTTAAATACCCTCCTGTGGCCCCACGTGTGCAGCCACGTGAGGACTTTTATGATAAATGTTTTAAAACTTTACTGATCTGGATTTCATATTTAGGAAGACAGTTAAAGATTTCTTCTGATGCGTTATTGTTCATTTATTTACTTATCAATTAATAGTGTAGAGGCAATAAGTTTAAGCTGCCTGCATTTTAACCATATGCTGCTTAGGGGAACCGTAGTCACCGTAAAGTGACCAGATTTTAAGTGGGACACCATTGACTGGGGTGGGAGTGGGGGGGGGGGGGTTAAGATTTAAAATTTGTTGTATATGGAGCAACAAAAATTTTCATAGAACTCAAGAATAGTATTGTAGTATATTTTAAACACCGCAGGATGTTGTTAAATTGTTAAAAAGCGTGATGTCTGGTCACTTTACTAGTGGTGTCGTGGTTTACTCATCGGGCTGCTCTCTGGTAGAAAATCTTGGTCGCTGGCAGGAGAAAGACTCTCCCCTCTGGTACAGCCTTGGAAACCCACAGGGGGTTTCAACCCTCTATACGGTCACTTTGGACTTGCTATGAGTCCTAATTGACTGGATGGTGAGTTTCGTTGGCTACCCACCAGTTGGTGATTCCAAGAACATTACCTAATCTGTGCTTTAGTTTGCACGAACAGGAATACTACTAGTACCACCAGTTATGAGGGTTGAGTTAATAGAAGTATTGGGCACAAAGTAAGTGATCTGTAAGGAACCCTGGTGGTGCAGATGCTAAAGCATCGCCAGCTATCCAGAAGGTCGGCTGTTGGAATTTGTTAAGATGTGGCAATCTACTTCCCTAAGGATTGCCCCCTTGGGAACGTGGTGCGGATGTTTTATTTTATCCCGTTGCTATGGTCAGAATCATTGGCAACGTGTTTCATTGTAAGCACTTAAAGTTTCATTACTAATTTTTCAATATACGCTGAGTACAGACAATTGAAACTTGGAGGAAAAAACGGAGACAACTGAATTCAATTAATGTAGCATTTTAACAGTTACATTTATTTAGTGGCTATCATATACAAAGTAAGAGCCTTAGTGGCCTAGTAGTTACACATTGGGCCGCTAACCAAGGACAAATCAGCCCCTCCTTGGGAGAAAGATAGGGCGTTCTACTCCCGTAAAGTTGGTCTCAGAATCGGACAGGGGCCTTCTGCCCTATCCTATAGGGTCACTTAGAGTTGGCACCAACTGGACGGCAGTTTGGTTTTTGTATCATGTACAAAACACCATAATACCAGGCATTTTATAAAACATCTTTTATTCCTTTTACATCACATCTGTAACTTTTCTTTTTTTAAGTCTCGGGCTAGGTTTCTTTTCTTGTGTACCCAGAGCCTAACACAAGATCTAGTCTGCATTGGTAACTCAATAAAGGAATCATAGCATCATTCTTCTGTTAGCTCCTGGGATCAACTAAAGAGAACCAATACCAATGCTGCCCTCAATAGCTCTGAAGTTGATGATATGTCCAATATACTCATCGCTTAATCATAAAGAATGTAGCAACTCAGTTTATCACTGAATAGTGGTCTTTATTTGCCTTTTCATTCATAAATTCAAGGAAAATGGAA
Organism: Nesogale talazaci; assembly: GCA_004026705.1. Lineage (NCBI taxonomy): Eukaryota > Metazoa > Chordata > Mammalia > Afrosoricida > Tenrecidae > Nesogale > Nesogale talazaci. The sequence continues at coordinate 24,781 of PVJH01026555.1, forward strand.
ATTTTTCCACAATGCCCAAACCAAGCCTGCCTTCAAGTTGACCGTATTAGTCAAACTCAAATTCACTGCCATCAAGTGGATTCCAGCTCATAGAGACCCTATCGGAAAAGGGTTCCAAGTCTGTGACTCTTCCCTCCCCCCATTAATGTCCTACATACTCTTTACATATTAATTTTAATAGTTTTATTGATATAAAATTAACATATCATACATATACCTCCATAGTTCAGTAGATTTTTGTTTTGTGGGTATCACTACCCTCTGGTGGTCATGGGAGCTACCCAGTACTGTTCCTGGGAGTTGCTGCTGGATTTGAAACGCCAAGCTCGCGGTCCACAGTCCTGCACTCAACCACTTATGCCACCAGAGCTCAGCCCCTGCTCAGTGGATTTTAAAAAGTTGTTTATACATCATCACAATCTGTTCTACTGCTCCCTCTCCTCTCCTTGATTCACAATTTTCTTCCTATTTCCCCTCACTCTCTATTCTTTTTTGTTTGTTTGGGCATCACTGCCCTCTGGTGGTTGTGGGAGATACCCAGCCTTGCTGTGGCTGGATTTAAACCACCCAGCCCATGGGCCACAGTCCCGCACTCAACCACTGCGCCACCGGGGCTCAGCCTCACTCTCTATTCTTTTTTTTTTTTTTTTGGGGGGGTGGGCATCACTGCTCTCCGGTGGTGGGAGTAGGAGGCCCAGCCCCACTGCTGGAATTGAACCTCCGTCCCAGTGGGCCGCAGTCCTGCGTACAACCACTACGCCACCGGGGCTCAGCCCTCACTCTCTATTCTTTACAGGAGTAGAAATCTTCATCTTTTCCCTTAGGCACAGCTGGTAGTTTCTCACTGATGACCTTGCAGGTAGTAAGTAGCTCAAGGAATAACCCTCTGCACCACCTAGGCTCCTGATTCCACTCATAGTGACCATACACAGGTCTTCCAAAGCTGTCAATCTTTATAGGAGCAGACAGCTTCATCTTTCTTCTCAGAAGGGACTCGTGGGGTTTGAACCACTGACATTGTCATTAGCAGTCCAAGGCTCACCCTACAACACTAGCAGTCTTCTTACAACAATATAGTTGTACAAAAAGTATGTCATATATTAAGTGGCAGCCATTTACCCACAACTTATCTCACATTGACCTTCTACTTTATATCTCAGATATCTAGGGTTGTGTACATCTCTTTCAATACTAGAAATTTACATTATTTCAGAGCAAAGAAGCACTCGATGAAATTCACCTCAAGAGGCTCTGCGACAGCTATTAAGTTTGAGTAAGTTGTTTTCCCTATATACTCGTGTATAAATCGATTTTTTTTTCCAGCTCATTTTTTTTTGTTTTGTTTGTTTTTTTGGTATTTTGGGCATCACTGCCCTCTGGTGGTGGGAGTAGGAGGCCCAGCCTTTGCTCCTGTGGAGCTGGAATTGAACCTCCATCCCAGTGGGCCGCAGTCCTGGCGCACAACCACTTCGCCACCGGGGCTCAGCCCTTCCAGCACATTTTTAATGCAGTTTTTGTGGTAAAATTAAGTATTGATATTCAGGTTGATTTATACTGGACTATATATTGATACTACTTAAAAAAAATCCTCTCATGTAATAGCTGGTAATTGGTAGACTAGACTCCTGAACTCTTAATCCTAGATATCCTGTCTCCAGCATACCACAGTCCCCATGTTATCAAAGTCCACTTTAGGGGAAACTCCTACATCCCTTTTAATGCTATCCATTTGTCTTCAGTTTGATAATAATTGAACCTACTGTGTTAGGCTGGTTTGTCTACAGAAACAAATCCAGTGACACTCACCTATTAGAAAGCTATATATCGGGCTGAGCCCCGGTGGTGTAGTGGTTGTGCGCGGGACTGCGGCCCACTGGGATGGAGGTTCAATTCCAGCAGTGGGGCTGGCCCTCCTACTCCCACCACCGGAGAGCAGTGATGCCCCCCCAAAAAAAGAAAGCTATATATCAAGAAGTAATTATAGATCAAGAAGGCATCCCAGCCCAGATCAAGTCCATAACTCTGATGCTAGTCCACAGTCCCTCTTCAGACTCGTGAAGCCACATGCCAGTGGTGCAGAATAATGAACCAGGAGGCAGGAAGATCACAGGGCAGTGGGTACACAGTAGCGTGCATCCAAAGTCGTGGAAACATGGAAGGGGGTTACTCTCAATGCTGGTGGCTAAGTTCCAGGAGGCAGAAAAGCAAAGTGGCAGAGAGAACGAGGCTGTCAGTTTCCCCTGCTTATAAGAAGGCTCAAGGAGGCATCATCTGGCTGTGACCTGGAAAGGTTGAACTCCACCCCATACACTTTTCATGCATCTTCAAGTCCAACCCTTACAGGCAACAGATGCTTAATCACAGCCTCCTTCACTTGTTATACTTGCTGGGTTTAAGAGCAATGAAAATGCTTCAGGCCTTTTCTAACATTAAAACCAGCCACTGCTCTCAAGTTGATTCAGCCTCATTAGTGACCCTGTAGGACAGATTAGAACTGTTCCTTTGAGTTTTTGAGTTGTAAGCCTGGAGGGGAGCAGACAGCCTCATTTGTCTTCCTCAGAGCGGTTCATGGGCCTGAACCGTCAATCTTCTGCAGCCCCACACTTAAGCAACAGCATGGCTGAGGCGCCTTTCTAGCACTCTCTTGAAGCAATCATAGGTTGCATACACCTGTTCTGATTCACCCACAGATTGTTAAGGAATGGATCCTGTGCATAGCTGCAAGCCTTCTTGTGTTTTCTCTTTTCTTGTAATCTGCTTTCTGCTCCCAAATTAGTCTATTAAATGCCTACCGGTCATTCAACTCTTATTCATTCATTTCTTTTTCTCGGTTGTCTCTTCCCGTCTAAATTTCTTGCGTTCCGATCCTATATTATCCTCAGAGTTCTTTTATCTTTTAAACTTCACTTTTTTGTCTTCACCACATCCCTACTTTTGTTTTAATATGACCCCTCAATATTGTTTCCTTAGATACCTGGTTTTCTTTCTCTATACTCTTTCCCTAAAAAATTATTAAGATTTACTGCTTCAATTCATGGCTTTATGAACATACCCTCCCAGTTCTGTTTCTCTGGCTCTTCTATACTGTGCTCCCAGCTCTTCAAGCCAGCTCCACGTCTCAGATTACTCACTGGACTGTGAACCACATGGTCAGCAGTTCGATACCACCAGCTGCTCCGAGTGAGAAAGATGGGGCTCTTTGCTCCCATAAAGAGGTGTAGTCTTGGAAACCCACAGGGGCAGTTCTGCCCTGTCCTGCAGGGTCACTCTGAGTCAGCTTCAACTCAAGGCAGCGAGTGAGTGGCATGTCTTACCAGCACCGCCACTCTTAACGGCCCAAACAAAGTCATCGCCATCCCCGCAGCCTCTCTCCTTCTTGGTGTGTTGTTGCTACCGAGGCCTCCAATCTCTCACTGGAACTCCATGCACTTGGTCATTTTCTCAGTGCACCTTTGTCTTTTTCATGTTCAGTGACCAGGTTAAATGATTCATGGGAAAATAGAATGAAGAGATAATGAACTTTCCCCCTAAAACCTTTTTGCAGTCCACCCCCCCCCCCAATATAACATCGACTATTACATTTATGCTCTTTTCCTTTCAATATATCTTCAAAGGGTCGCTGATAAGCTTAGTGAATCAGCCTCATTCAAGGAAATATATCTAATCCTTGCAATGGTTATGTCTAGATGGTGAGACTATGGGTGATTTGTTTTCTTCCTTGTACTTCTGGAGGAGCCCTGGAGGCATAGTGCTTATACATTGAGCTTTTAGCCACAAGGACAGCAGTTTAACACCACCAGCAGTGACTTCGGAGAAAGAGAGGCTTTCCACTCCCATAAAAAGTTACAGTCGGCCTGAGCCTCGGTGGCATAGTGGTTGAGTGCAGGACTGCGGCCCACTGGCTTGGCAGTTCAAATCCAGCAGCAGCTCTCAGGAGCAGTGCTGGGTAGCTCCCAGGACCACCAGAGGCAGTGATGCCCAAAAAACAAAAAATAAATAAATTACAGTCTTGGGAACCCACGGGGGCAATGCTACCTTGTCCTATAGGGTGGTTATGAGTCCCAGTTGTCTTAATGGCAGTGAGTTTGTACTTTTGAGGTTTTAAAAATTATCTACATGGTCTCTGGTTATCAGAAAAAAATTGCATCTGGGGTCTTAAGGCTTGTCTTAAAAAAAAGTAAGAAGATGGAAGCAATCTAAATGTGTATTGGTGGAGGACTGCCTAAATCAATGCTGATACATACATTTTAAAAAGAAGAAAAATTACATTATATACATTTGCCTATGAACTTCTTTTATAAGAAGATGTTAAGAAGCTGAGCCCTGGTGGCATAATGATTGTGCGCTGGACTGCGGCCCACAGAGTTGATGGTTCAAATCCAGCGGCAGCTCTCCAGGAGCAAAGTCGGGCTTCCTACTCCCACCAGGGCAGTGATGGGGTGGGGGGCAAGATGTTAAATGTTCCTTCTATGTAAATCTAATGGTTCCTTGGGAGCATGGCAAGGCAGTTGGGGGTCAATGGGGAGTTAATCATGATAAGTACAAGAATGAAGAAAATGCTCTAAAATTGATTTTGGTGATTGTGAACTATTTGATATGAACTATTTAATTGTATGATTTGTGAATTATATGTCAATAAAATTAATAAAATAAAGTGCTCAAAAAATAAAAGAGATACTCCTCAGTAGTGGGTATGAGTTTCCAGAATAGAATAGAATATGTTGATCACTGAAACAAATGTGTGCATAAGCAAAGGTGGTGAAGAAGCTGATGGTGCCCAGCTATCAAAAGATGGAGCATCTGGGGACTTAAAGGCTTGAAAGTAAACAAGCAGCCATCTAGCTCAGAAGCAACAAAGCCCACTTGGAAGAAGCACACTAGCATGTGGAATCATGAGGTGTCAAAGGGATGAGATATCAGGCTTCAAGAACTCAAAAGCATAACTCTGCATGCTCACTTTCCTGATATGATCCCTGAGGACAAATGTGTGCATAGGCAAATGTGGTGAAGAAAGCTGATGGTGCCCGGCTACCAAAAGATATAGCGTCTGGGGACTTAAAGGCTTGAGTAAACAAGCAACCATTCAGCTCAGAAGCAATAAAGCCCACA
>PVJH01026556.1:0-29887 GCA_004026705.1 Nesogale talazaci
GGGGGGGGGGGGGGGGGAAGTACTGAGCAAACTTGGACTTGATGGGCACTTTCTCAGCCTGGATGGAAAGCTGCCCACAGTGGGCACAGAGGGGCCCTGGTGGCATAGTGGGCTATGTGTTTGGATTGAGAACTGCAAGGTCAAGACGAGACTTTCCACTCCTGTAAAGATACAGAGTCTCAGGCCCCCAAAGGGGCAGTTTTCTTGTTTCCTAGAGTTACTATGAGTCAGAATCGACTCTAGAATGATATCACTATATATACACATACACATATGTATATACACATATATGCAGTGGGTACACACTACATCTATGTAGATAGTGTGTAGATAGAGAGTGTGTATGTATTCCTGTGTGTATATATAATTATATATATAATATAATGTATGTATATATGTATATATATATAATTGACAGTTGGCTACTGTCCCCTTAAGATCAAGAATAAAACAAGAATGTCTGCTCTTGCCACTTTTCCTCAACAGTATCTCAACAAAATAGAACAGCCTCCAAAGGCCCCACTACTCTCGAGTTGATTGTGACTCTGAGGGACCCATGGGGCAGAGTAGAACTGCCTCCATGCATTGCAGGAATAGAAAGCTTCATCAGTTATCATGTCATTTTAAGAAATAGGATTTGGATCTATTTTGGTCCCACATTGACTTGTAAGATCTTACTGAAAGGTAGATATTTGGAGCTCTAATAGCACAGCAGTGAAAGCCCTCAATTGTGCATCAAAAGTTGATGGTTCTCGCTCACCAGCTCCCCCATAGGAGAGAGGTGTGGCCGACTGCTTCCCCCAAAGTTTACAGCTTTGGAAGCCCTGTGTGATAGTTCTAGCCTGTATTACAGGGTCACTAATAATTGGAATCGACCCCGCAGCATTTAATAATATGAGCTTTCTGTGTTCCAAGTCTAAAAAACCACCCAAGCCCAGAAGCTAGAGATATCTCTACTTTCGCCTTTCTCAACATGGACCCATGGTGAAGTGTCAGCTCCCAGTAGTTGCTGGATCCGGGTTGGAGAGAAATCAAACCTCAGTTGGATGGGTTGTGCTATCTTCTCCGGATGCATTTGTTCTAGAGTGTCAATTCCCCCCTGAGATGTGTCAGAGCTATAATCCTACGTGTATGATCTTGACTCTCTAGCCAACCACTTGATTATCCAGATCCTATCTTGTGTTTGAAGCTGACTCCTGTTACTGTTGGCTCTGTCTGCCTGCTTTTTCCAAGAAACAAAACGTGAGAAGGAAGGTGTTAGGTCCACGAAGACAGAAACGCCAAATAGCTCTCACCAAGGAAAATTTGGAGGCATTTTGGGAAAATGACTCTGAAGCAGATGGATTACATTTTCTGTTTGGACTCAGCAATTGAGAGGAAAGGGGGGTGGGGGTGGGGCAATAAAGCCAAATGTGCCTGGGATCTTATCTAAATTCTAAAATTTCAAAAATGTTTCAGGATGTTTGGGCAAGTTTGGCAGAATCAGTACCTTGATCATCCCCTTTCTTCTTGAACAAAGGGGACCATACAAGTTAAATTCATCCAAGAAGTCATAGTACATTTATCTCCTCCTCCTCCTCCTCCTCCTTCTTTTGAGGAGACACAATGACACTCTTTGTCAGTTGGGACCTTTCCATTAGGTCTGTGAAGTTGGCTGTGATCATTGTGCTCTTGAGAATGCAGGTGCTAAACAACTCAAGGAAGAGAACCCAAGTCCCAAGTGCAGCAAACTGTTCTTTCATCTTCCTCTTTGAGCTAAATATAAAAGTATCATGTTTCTTCAAAGACTATACCCTTCTCCTGTACATACACGCGAGGGAGTGTCAAGGAATGAATGGTGCTAACTCAAAGATTGGTGGTTCGAACTCACTCGGCTGCTCCTTGAAAAGGCTTCCTGAGTGATTCACTTCTGTAAAGATTCTTGCTGCTGTTAGGTGCCATCAAAGTTGGTTCCAACTCATAGCCATCCTCTGTGTATCTGTGGCCAACACCGCCCGGCCCTTCACCACTTGCACAGCTGTTTGTCTGTTCTAGCCCATTGTGGTAGCCACTATGGCACCGTGACGATGCATCCATCTCATCAAGGGTCTTTCTCTTTTCCACGGTACCTCTACTTTACCAAGCATGACATCTCTTTCCAGGCACCGGTCCCTCCTGAAAACGTGTCCAAATCATGTGAAATGAAGTTTCCCCATCCTCACTTCTAAAGAGCATTCTGGTTGTATTCCTTCTAAGAAAGCCTTGTTTATTCCCTTGGCATCAATGGTGCTTTAAAAAAACATAACCTATAAAAAGTACAGCCCAGAAAACCATAAGGAGAATTTCTACTCTTTAATGCATGGGGATGCCATGGGTTATAATCAACTTGACCACAGCAGAATTGATTTATTTTGATGTTTATAATTCTTGAGCTTTCTCGTAGAGTCTTTAGGATCAGAGCAGGGGCAAACCGAGGGTGCTCCGAATCAGAGAGCTCTTGTCCAGTTTTCATCAAGCCCAAGCATTCCATAATGAATTGAGTGGAAGAAGAGAAAGACGAGGAAGGCATGGGAAACAGCTGAGTCATTTTTTAAAAATTCTAACAGTGATACAAGGTTGTAGATAACCAAATATTCTATTCTTAAATGGATTTCTCTAGTAAGCCCCAAGTTAATGAATTTAACCATCATATTTACGGAATGCTCATTTTATGCATTAAAAAGACAGCAATGGATAAAACGGAGACAAGTTCTTGCCCTCATGAAGTTAACATTCTTTGGGCAGAATATCTTTGTTTCTAGGGAGATTGAATGTTAAATTACCACTCTTGAAATGTAAATGGATAAGTTATGATAAAAGAGATGTAATTTAATTTTTTTTACCATCATAGCTACAAGCAGAATGTTTGCTGTGTTACTAGACATACTTCCTTAATGATGCAGATGAAGCAAAGCTTTGGGGACTTTCACTTGCTAATGAGTAAAGAATCAAAATGAGAAAAAACAGTGGTAAATATCTTTTAATAATTAGAATGTGAATGGTACATCATATCAGTGCTGGAAAATTGGAAGATGTGAAAAAATGGAATAAAGCTTATCAAGCATTACTGACTTAGCTGAAATGCACTGGTATCAGCCATTTTGAATCAAACAGTCATATGGTCTACTATACAGGAACTGATCAAGTGAAGAGAATTGGCATAGTAATTGTTATCAAAAAGGAGCATTTAAGATCTATTCTGCAGCACAACGCCTTTACTGATAGGAAAATCTGTGTAACTAACTTGACAGTATTTTAGTTTGCTGCTAAGTTTTAGCAGAGGCTCCACAGTCACCTCCACAGTCAACATTAGTCATGTTGTCTTGATCACTGATGTCAAATCTTATGACCAAAGTTACATTTTCTGTAACTAACTACACCTTTTAGAATATTTTTTCCCCAAATGGCTAAAGATCAGAGATTGAGAAGCGTTTGCATCAATATGGAGTTACCCCCAGCCCTGGCAAGTGTTTTCTTTGCCCATGAGGGTTTTAGCTTGAGAGTCATGTTTTCTGCCTCATCTGTCTACATTCAACTCATGGCCCAGTGAGGCAACTTTGGGGTCATTAAAAACAAAAGCAAGCTTCCTTTTCTTAAAAACAAGCAAACAGAAACATGGGAATATACATATATAATTGATATTTAAATGATGCACAGTGTGTGTAATTACGTTTAACATGACCAGATTTTAACATTGATAAAGTGGGACATCACTGACGGGGCATGAGGGTGGGGATGGTAGAGAGGGTATACTCTCTTCCTGTTCTCCTGCCATTCCCTAGCTTGTGCATTCTTTCCAAAACTTGAGACTTTTTAAAAATGCCGCAGGATGAGGAAAATTGTTTAAAATCGGGACTGTCCCACCAAAAGCAGGACATCTGGTCACTTTAGCATATATCCTTTTACCTTACTTAAGAAAAGGTGCAATTGGTCCAAGAACATGGATATTTATTAAGCACAGATGGTTCTAGATACCTGATCTTTCCATCTAAGTCCAGGAGAGGTTTGAGGTCTCTCACCGAGAAATCTGGGAGCCTGGTGAAAAGCCTGTTGCTTGTGGCTTGAGAAAGGCCATTCTCTCCCCCTCTAATCTCATGATTTCCCAAGTCAACTTCAAACTAAGAACTCACACATGCTCAAGGAAGGCTGCTTTGGTTTCGTCTTTAGTGAGCATTTGCCTGAAATAGAGACTCAAAAGGAAACCAAAGGTGAACCAGTTCTGTGAGCTCATGGAGAATGAAGTGTTGGATGTTACTGCCATCTAGTGATGGTTTCACAGCTGACTGCCAGGAAAGGTGAAGCAGCAAGGGGCAACCATGGCAGTGGTGTGACCTAAGAGCCTAAAGGAGACATCTGGGTGAGTGTCTGACTTCCCAGAGGAAGTTATTATGAGGAAGAGACTCACGCTTCACTACTATGAGAAAATGCATTTTTCTCCTATTGAATCCTAAGCCTCTCTGCCTATAACATCCATTCTTAACACAAACGACAACCTTCCTTGGAGAAGTGAAAATGGTCTACTCTTTAAATACAATGACACTTCCCCCAACACCTGGGTGCACATTCACAGAGACCAAGCTACTTACCACCTTGGCTCTTCATAGAGGCAGTCCTCCATAGAGCCCCACCCATTCCAAGGACTCTTCTCCTTACCCCTTGTTGGCTGAGGTAGAGCGAAGAAGAAAGACTCTGATAAGTGCGTGCTTTGTGCCAGAGGCTCTACAGTGGTGGTTCTCAACCTTCCTATTGCCGTGACCCTTTCCTAGAGTGCCTCATGTGATGGGGACCCCCAACCATAACATTATTTCCATCGCTACTTCTTAATTGTAATTTTGCCACTGTTATGAATCGTCATGTAAGTATCTGATATGCAGAGTGCATTTTCATTGTCACAATTGGAACATAGTTAAACATCATTAAGGCATAGTGATGAATCACATACAATATATAATTGTACATTTTGAAATATTTATGTGTTTTCCGATGGACCCTGTGAAAGGGTCATTTACCCCTCAAAGGGGTCGTGACCCACAGGTTAAGAATTGCTGCGCTACAGGAAGCATTGTAGACCCCACTAGCACCCTGTCAAAGAAACCCTTCTAAAGTGAAAGATGAAGAGCACCCAGTTCAGGAAGGTTAGGCAACTTGAGGTCATTCCATTAATTCTATGTGGCAAAGGTTGAGTTTGAACTCTGGTGCCTGGTCTCCTGGCCTGCAGTATTTCTTCAGGATTGTATGCACAGTGATGTCTCGTGGGGAAGTTGCACAGAGTGTGATATGGAACAGAAGGTGTCTCCTCTACTCATGAAAGAGTGGAGCCCTTAGATGGAGCAATGGATCTCACGGGTATAGAGTGCACAGTCTTTAGACGCACAAACAACCCCTCTCCTAGAGCAGGACTGCCAGCAAGGGCCTGGGGGAGGTTTGTATCCTCCATCCCCACTCCACTCTCCAAACAAGCTGCATGTCTCCTCTCTGACAGATGCAAGTAGCAAGACTTGTGGAACAGAAGATGATGTAAGCAGAGCACTCACCACCCTTTTTATTTACGGAGGAGCGAGCACAGCATTTGGGAAGCAGTGTTTGTAATGGAAACTCTGTCGCCTTCGAATTGGGACCAAAGTCCCAAAACTGAAGACAATGGAGACAAATTTGCTTTATTATTTTCCTTGGCCAAATAAGACCACAAAAACGATCCCCTGCCAAGTAAGGAAATATCTTGCCTATCATGCATTGAACTATATGCCCCCTAAAACCTGTGGGTTGTGACCCCTTTTTTTGGGGGTGTGTGTGTGTTGAATGACCCTTTCACAGGGTTGCCCAATTCAGAGCAGTAGCACAATTATAGTTATGAAATAACAACGAAAATAATTTTATGGTTGGGGGTGGGGGGCAGCGGATCACCACCACAGAGGAAGTGTGTTGAAGGATCTTGGCATTGGGAAGGTTGAGAACTGCTGACCTAAAAAAAATCCTCCAGTCCGAAGCTGTGTACCTGTGAATGTGAGCTTATTTGGAAAGAGAGTCTTTGCAGGGGTGCTTAGTGAAGACAAAGTCACACAAGAGTAGGATGAACCCTGATCCAAAATGGTGGGTGTCCTTGGGAATATGAGCAAAGAGACAGACACAAATGGCCATATGAAGCTAGAAGCAGAGCTTGGAATATTTCATCAAAAAGATGGAGAGTACCAACAATTGGCAAGAACCACTGGCCACTGCAAGAGGCAAGGCAGGATCTTCCCAGAGAGCCCCAGAGCAAGCACAACCCTGGCCAACTCATGATTTCAGAACTGTAGCCTCCAGAAGCCTGAGACAAGACACCGCTGCTGGTCTAGGTGCCCAGCCAGTGAGTCTTTGTCCTAGAAAGCTGAGGGGGCAAATGCATTGATGCTCCCCTCAGTGTTGCTTTCCTGTCCCCTCCTGTTGGAGCTAGAAAGAAGTGTCGAAGAAGGAAGAGGACCCAAGGATGAAAGAGGCCTCAACCCCACTCCCTACTGAAGAATCTGAGCCATGGGAAAAGCTGGCCCTGGAGGTCACAGCAAAGTGAAGGAGGAGACAATGCAGATCCTTGATCTTCAACTGGAGAATCCCAGACAGGGCTGACACCATCCCCTAGCTAGGACCAAGGCAGATGTAGAAAGCTGGGGTAGGTCCAGGGGCATGAGAGGCACCCCGACATCATCAAGATGCTTGCAGCTTACCCAGTAGACAAGGTCATCAGGGTCTTACTTGTGTTCACTACTTTGTAGTGAACAAGTTCATTTCTTTTTTTTTTTTTTAACATAGAGCTTTCCTACTGCATCAAAGTCTCTTTTCAGATTTATGATTCCTGACAGGACCGGAGCACCCAGGAAACAAGGCAAATCTGGGCTTAGTTGTGCTTGCTTGTCTCTCTACAGAAGATGAGGGGCGGCAGGATTCTGCTCTTTGGCCAAAGTGAAAGAAGAGTTCATTCAATCAGGTAGTAAGTGATTGTAGGCTTCACTTGCTTACCTCACTCATCGACCTCCAGTCAAGGTTGGGGAAAGGAGACCCCCAGGGCAGCGAGGGAGGGAGAAAGAGCTTCTACATGTACCTCACCTATTCAGTCAGACAGGTCACCACCATGGCTGAAGAAGTCCAGGGGACTCTGAGAAATATTTGCCACCGCTGAGCCTAAGTTTTCACTTCTATACAGTTTGGATAATTGTTTAGTGGATGTGCACATGCGCGCAGCTGGTCCTGGTTTTCCACTTCATGCTTGTGCGATACCAGACAATGTGCCCAGCTTCTCTGAACTTCAGCTTCCTCAGCTACAAAACAGGCTCGGGAGTCCGAGGGCTAATGCGAAGATTTAATGAGATGTGAAATTGCTTTTTATTTGGCAAAGTACTTTATACTTGTCAAGTCTCTGAGGCATGCCCGTTGCTGTCTGCATTTTTCTAATATCAAATATGTGTAGTGTGTGATGTTGGGTCAACACATTCGCATGATTTAAACTGCTGTTGATAGCCACATGGTGTGGCCCAGAAGTGATTCCTGCTCAAGCATGCTGTGGCTTCCTCTCCCCTGTAGATTTGGTTCTCAAGCGCAGTCACACTTTGGAAATCCTGGGTAGCTTTCCACAGACTGATGTTGGGGTCCCAACCCTGGAGGCCCTGATGAACAAGGCCTGGGTTCCCTTGTGGTGTAGTTGGTCCTGCATTGGACTGCTACCCTTGAGGTCAGCAGTTTGAAACCACCAGTCACTCCAGGGGCAAAAGAGGAAGCTCTTACTCTCACGAAAGTTCATAGTCTGGAAAACCCAGAGAGGCTGTTCTCCCCTGGCCAATTGACTGCCTAGCAGTCAGCATCCATTCAATGTCATGCAGACAGGTCTTTGGTTTGGGCTCCCACAGGTTCCACTGTGGAACCAGAGTTGAGAGTCACACAGCTGCTTTGCACGATGGTTGATTGCTCTGTTGTGGCGTTCCCTCTTTTGTTCCCTGTTTGTCTCTCTGCCAGCACTTGCCAGCTCTGCAGTGTGTTGTTGTTGTTTGTTTATACATTCGAAACATGTCCATTTGGGTCTGATGATTGTTTAACTAGTCACTGGATTCCAGGTTCCGTTTTTTTTTCCCTTTTCTTGGAAGTAATTTGATGAACGGATTTATCTTATTTAGCCTCCAGCATGATCACGCATTCATTACTTTAAAAAAAGAAATTGTCATTGATGAATTTTGAGTTTCAAGGGAAAAGATAACATCCTATTGTGGTTCTGGAAGATTTCTCTCTCCTCCATTAAAAGAAGGGCTCTTATTTTCCCTAAGTGGAAGTTTCTGAGTAAGGTCATAAGGAAAATGTAGAATAGCCTGCATTATCAGAGATCAGAACACACTAAGTGATGCCAAACATATTTGCAACTGTGGAGCTGAGCAAGACACAGGAAACAAGTAACTATCCTATTTTTTTTTTGGTCAGTGGAGGATTTTGTGATAAGTGACACTTTCTGGGAGAGGGTTTGAACCTGCTTTGGAGTATATGAAGGTCCTTATGTGGGGCAACCTAAAGGTTTGCAGCTTGAACCCACCCAGTGGCACAAGCAAAGAAGACCTGGAAGTTGATGGCTGCAAAAATGACCACTCCCGCCGCCCCGCCCCCCCACTCCCCAAAAAAACAAACAGAAAAACTACAAAAACCCCACTTCCATGGAGCTCAGTTCTAGTTTGTAACATATGGGGGTTATTGTGGATCTAAATTAACCTGATTGCCACTGACGAGAACAACAAAGAGCCCTGGAGGCATCGTGGACTACAGATTGAGCTGTCAACCAGAAGGTCAGTGGTTCAAATCTACCAGCTGCTCCATGATAGGGCTGCCTGCTCTGGTGGAGCGTTCAAGTCTTATACAGTAGAACACCCATACTTGATCGCATCAGGGCTCGACATCAGTGCATTTCGACAGAAAATGTTGAGAAAATTTTGCATCATAGCAGGAACAAAACACTGGTATCTTAACCGATACAGGTGATTCCTGTAAACAAAAGCAGCTCCTGTTTCAGTCACTTGGAGTTCGTTGGTGCTGTTAGTACGCATCACTTAAATCTTTTGTGCCTGTATTCCAAGCGTTTATGAGAATTTTCTTAGTTTTTGTCCTGTTTTTAGATAAAAAGATGTGTCCTAAGGAAGAGTTTCTTCAAAAGAACCATCATGATAAGGAACTTGCTAACCAGGTTATCGATATTGTTGATGATAAGTTAGTAAGCCCTTTTAGAAAACAGCTAAGGAAATGCCAATAGCAGGCCACATTAGACTTACTCTTTCTTTTCTCAAAGAGAAAGCCAGCCAGGTCCTGGTGATAAAAGCAAAGAAGGGGGAAAAAATTCCCGAAAATCAGGTACCAGTCAATTTTATGGAAGGAGATTCCCCTTCTAAACAACAGCGCTCTCGCTCCCACAGCCCCAGCTCCCCCGCCCGCTCTCTCTCCATAGCTGCTCTCCACATCCATGTCCACAGAACCAGATCCTCATCAGTCTCAAGGTAAGGACCATAATATACTTGTTAAAAACTTTTTTGATGTTGTGTTTTTTATTTAAATTATATTATTTAATTCTGAACTTATTTACTTTGAGATGTCTATGTAATGTTTTGTGTTAAAAGGCAAGGTTAGGGTAAGGACTTGGTGGTTAAGAACGGATTAATCCATGTGGTAGCATCATAATCTGGTGTCAATTTGGGACTTGAGTGGTTTGACCTGACTGACACGCTAGACTGCACACCTTCTCTTAATCCTCTCCAGTCCCAAATTGACACCAGATTATATAACTACCACATACATTTTCAGTTTTCTTTCTTTCTTTTTAAAATAATTTTATTGGAGGCTCATACAACTCTTAGCGCAACCCATCCATACGTCCATTGTATGCAAGGGACATTTGTAACTTTCATGTATGCCATCATCATTCTCAAAACATTTCCATACCACTTAGGTCCCTGGGATCCTCCTTTTTCCACCCCCTGTTTCCCCCCCCCGCCCCCCCCCCACCCCGCCGCCCCGCGTCCTCGCTCATGGACTCTTGAAAATTTATAAACTGTTATATGTTTGTCTTGTCGAATGCTATCCAATGGTGTCTTCAGTCATTTCTTATGGTAAAAAAAATGATTCAGAACTTGACTGCCTCACATGTTCAATGCTCCTTCTGTAATGGATTAGCATTAAGATCTGGGTTCTACTGTAAACCCAAAGGGCAATTGAACTCTGTCCTATAGGGTGGCAAAGACTCAGAATGGACTTGGTGGCAGTGAGAAATGGGAACCATTAGGAGTTTTGATGCCATGGTGGGTTAGGTATAGGAGGGCTGTGAACCACAAGGTTGGAGGTTCAAAATCACTCATCACTCCTTGGGAGAAAAATGAGACTGTTAACTCCATAATGATTTACAGCCTCAGGAATCCTATCTAGAGGTCACTACAAGTGGTAAATAACCCGATGGCAGCGGGTTTGGATTTCTTAGATTGACAACAAGAACACAGGAGCCAGACACTGCGAAACAGCTGTGAAACTGCCCCCACAGGAGGAAAATCTGACTTTAGCATGGGATGGTTGAGAGTCTGAGGTCAAATGGGCAGTACAAGGGTAGATGTGCTTCCAGCAGAAAGCCCACCAGCACTTTCTCTTCCAGTCCAGTTAGTAGGGATGGGGTGGCCAATACATGGAAATGGTTCACTCAATCAGTGCCAAGAGACACAAGACCAAAGGCCTATGCAGTTCTCCTTCTTTCCTCTGGAGTAAAAAGCAGTGCAGTCACTGACAGTTCTTGTAATGCTTCCCGTCTCAGTTGCTCTCCTAACTCTGGGGTGTAATTAGCCGTGGACATAATTGGAGGTTCAGGGGAGCTTATTAGCTCACTCTATTGTTGCATAATTCAGGAGTCCAGTTCAAGCTCCTTTCAATGCCCTGTCTTTGGTTTTGGTCCCAAACCACTATTTTGTGAGCAGGTTTTTCTTTCTTTCTTTTTCCCCCCAGTATGAACAATTGGGATGGAGGGCAGAGCTGGAGAACAGAACAGGTAGCAAGACCAGACAACCTGTCGCCATCCCTGGGGCAGGATCAGCTGCTAATTCACTGTGTGGCAGTCAGCCAAGCAACCAGCCATCCGGCCCTTCAAACTTCTTCCTAAACAATGAGAAGGCAGAATAGGATCAGAATTTCCAAAAGTGTATTCCCTGGTGCCCCGGTCTCTTAAGATGCTTCTTCAGGAAAGGATTCTGAACTTTAAGTGTTATTGCTGCTGCTGTCTGATACAGTTGAGTTGGTTCCCTGACCCATAATGACCTTATGAGTAGCAGAATGAAACACTGTCCAATCCTATGGCATTCTCACCATTGTGCCCGTTACTGAAGTCCTGGTGTCCGTCTATCTCCTTGAAAGACTTCTGCAGCTTCACTGCCTCTCTACTTTACCAGACTGGTCTCTGCAGACAACATAGTCCTCTAAAGTAGCTCCAGAAAGGGCTGTGGATGAGGCCTGTGGTATATGTAATTGATTGTGCCATTCAACTTCTCCACTCTCTTTCTAGCTGACTTTAGAGATTGCCTCTTATATATGAGGGGGTACCTCATATATAAGATAAGATACAAAGGGAATTGCACTGGGCAGAGCAGACTTTTCATAGTATGCACTTTTCCTGCTACGTGAGCATTTAGCAACTCTCTCTGAGTTAGTGCTCCTAATAGCATCTCCTGGGAAGGTTCTCTCTGGCCACAGTGAATTTTTCTGCTAAAGCAATTTCACACAAACCTCATTTTTAGTGATGACTGATTTAAGAGAAGGGTGTGTGGCTGTGAAATTTTGTTTCTCGGGCACAATGCTGCAGAAACTGTTGCGATGTTGAACACAGCTTACCAGGACAGCGCTATGGGAAAAACTTAAGTATACCAGTGGTTTTCTCATCTCGAAAAAGGTGAAATGTTCATGACAACCCTCATTCTGGATGCCCATCAACTTAGTGAACAGATGAAAATGTCTACTAGTAGTGCATTTGGAGTTCATCCCACCAGGTCAGGCTGTTCATCAAGTTTTCTTTTTAGAGATTATGAAGAGATAGTATAACAGTGTGCGGCAAAAAAAAAAAAAAAAAAAAGCCTGATATGTGGCAAGTGAGATATTGCCACCACATGAGTGCACTTGCTTCTGCAGCCATCTCAGTGCACCGGTTATTGGCAAGACCCAGCATGCTTCTCTTGGGCCCCTCCACCCACCCACACCTTACTCACCTGGCCATGCTCTGTGCAATTTCTTTCTGTTTCTGGGGATGAAAGGACAGCAATTTCACTATGATATAGAAGAGGTGAAGAAAAAACAAGGGAGATGCTGTCAGCCATCCAAGAATGGAATTGCAGATTTGACAAATGTATTACATGTGACAGAGAGTACTTTGAAGACAATAAAGTTGTTTTATAAAAAATAATAAAAATACATAGCATTGGAAAAAATTTCAGGTTTTTGGGAGCACCTTCTTGTATATATAGACATTCTTCTCTTGCAAAACTCTCTTGCTTTTTTCTGAATCTAAATCCTGCACCTGACCTTCAGGTCTTCTGACCTGATGACCTGCGCCTCTCTGAATGGTATGGAGTCCATGCTAACTCACAGCCACCTCGTAGGTCATGGAAGAACTGGCCCTGAGAATTAGTTCTGAGACTGTAACTGTTAGAGACCAGAAATGTAAATATTACATTTCCCAGACCCCTTTGCACAAGAGTTCCAGACCTTATTTCAGGAACCTAAGATGGGAGCTCCTGGGTAGTGCTAATGATTACCACAACGGGCTGCTAACCCAAGGACATATTATTAATCTAATAAGCAAGGTAAGCACAGGATTTTCATGGTACCTTACTGACTAAGTCACATGACTTTTACCTCATACATTGAAAAAGTGAAGTGGTTCACTTCTATCATTTTCAATGACTTTCATTGGAACTATGCTCTAATCCATGTAGACTTGCCGTTCATTAGAATTGGTGTGAGGGCAACAGAAGCCAGTAAAATAGTAAGATGGGAGCAATAGGGTGGTTGCCTGCTCACTTCCATCCTGGGGCCCAGTCTTGTCTGTCAAAGGAGGTTTGTGTGTTGCTTGGTGATAAACAAGTTTTAGAGGAAATTCTAGGCTAGTGGTTCTCAATCTTCTGAATGCCAGGACCCTTTAATACAGTTCCTCATGTTGCTGTAACCCACCCCCCCCCAATATAGAATTATTTTCATTGCTATTTCATACTGTAATTCTGCTACTGTTATGAATTGGGTGACCCCTCTGAAAGAGTCATTTGACTCCCAAAGGGGTTGAGATACCACTGTTCTAGACACTAAGGAGCTCTGGTGGTTCTGTGGGCTAATGCTGGAAGTTCAAAGTCACCAGCTGCTTTGCCAAAGAAAGATAAGGATATCTGTTCTTTAAAAGATTTACAATCTTAGAAGCCCTAAGATAACTGTTCTACTGTGTTCAACAGGGTTGTCATCAGTCAGAATGAACTCAGTGCCCGTGGTTTGGGTTTTCCAGATTGAGATGGGCTAGGAAAAGCAGGCTGGTGATCTACTTCTAAAAATTAATGGAAAATTAGGCCACCTGGGTCAGTCTGAAACCGATCATGGAGCAAGCACAGAATTAGGCAGAGTTTGTCTTTTCTCATGTGTGGTAGTTGTATAATCATTTGTCAATTTTATTGGATTAAGAGTGAAGGGATGGAGTCTAGCCTGTCAATCAGGTCATAGCCAATGAGGCTGCTATGTGGGCATGGCCTTCTCCTGTGGATTCTGGGAACTCAGTATTCCTCCTTTTAGGCAGGAGACACAAACTTTCTCTCTGCTGACTTCCTGAAAGACATTGTAGCTGATAAGTCACAGGGAACTACGCTAGTGCCCTGAGCTGGAGAAGCTACAAGATGCTTACAACGCCACTGGATCCACAAGATTTCCCATTCACTGGCTTATGATCTTCCTGCATCTGGCATCATTGCATGTGTTCTATGAGTCTGAAGAGAACTTTATAGATTGGTATCGGACATATGGGCTAATATTGGACTTACGGACTTGATCTGGACTATACAATTACTCTTTATATAAAGCTTTTTCTTATATACATATACATGTCTATGCATTTGTTCCTCTAGTCTACCCAGACCAGCATATCATGCAATGTCTCCATGAACTGGGGCTGACTTGATGGCATTCAGTAAAAACATGGCCACTAGTGTGTTAGTCTGTGCTCTCTAGAGAAGTGAAAACAGTAGACAAGGGGTTTCAAATATGTAGAAAAATGGAATTGAAAGAGGTGGGATTTTTTAAACAACCCCCCTCACCTGTACTTATATAGGGAGATTCATCTCAAGAAAATGGCTCTGGCACTTATAAAGATTGCCCAGTTCCAAATCTGCAAGTTAGACGCCAGGCCGGAGGCTTCTTTTGACTCGTGGAGTGACAAGGGCTGATGGACCCATGGTTCTCAGCTTCTGGCGGAGAAGGTGGATGAATCCAAGATTATGAGAGAAGGTGTCAGGTTGCCTACTCACAGGCATCGGAGGTTAATGCCTCCCCGAAACAACAAGTAATAAAGTAGGCTTGGCTCAAATGGAGCTATGGTGGTATATTGGTTCAATCTGCAAGGTCAGAAGTTCAGGCTTCACTGGAGAAAGGTGGGTCTGTCTGCTCCCATAAGCAGAAAGTTACAGTCTCAAAATTCACAGGGGCAATTCTACCCTGGCCTATAGGGTGGCTATGCACTGCCATCTACTCCCTGGCAGTGAGAAGTGAGAGAAACTCAAGTCCAAAGAACTGTAGGTCAGACACAGCATATAGATCCAGCAAGAAGCAAGAGACCTTTGCAAGAGTGTCTATACAAGGGGGCGCACAACCTCCAGTAAATGGAAGCCCCCCAAACCTGTGTATTTAAATTTTATTTTACAAAATCACTTTTAAAGTACACTCTATTGCACTTAATACATTTGTCAAATTTGTGATTCTATTCTTGGAAACATTTTTCAAACTTATCTGTGTGGATGGCTGACAGCACCTCCCTCATTTTTTTCTTCACCTCTTCTAAGTCATCAAATTACTGTCCTTTCATGTCCCCTTCATTTACAGAAACAAAAGGTAGTCATATAGAAGGAAGCCAGGTGGGTAAGGTGTGTGGGGCAATAGAAGCATACTGTTGTTGTTTCCCTCCCCAAACTGGTGCACTGAGATGGCTGCTACCATTGTTGTGGTAGCAAAACCAGTCGCCCTTTTGCCACAAATCAAATCTTTTTTTGTTGCACACTGTTATACCATCTTTTTAGAACCTCTAAATAGAAAGCTTGACTAACAGTCTGGCCTGGTGGAACAAACTTGAAATGCACCATCCCACTTACATCAAAAACAAAACAAAACACCAAATGAAAATTGCCTTGATCTTTGATTTCACTGGATGAGATTTTTGGGGATGAGGCGATAATGGAGTCTTCCATTGGCTTGATTGATGTCTGCTTTTGCAGTTGTAAACATAGCACTATGTCTTGTCACCAGTAATGACTTTGGGGGGAAAATCTGGATCGCTTTGGAGCTGTTCTTTCAAAGCATGACATTTTTCCTCTGGACAACCTCTTTCCTGGTCAGTCAGAACCCAAGGTACAAATTTCACAGCAACCCTTCTCATTCCTAAATCTTTTATTAAAATATGGTGAGCCAAGCTTCAAGATAGGGGTGGACTGGATTGTAGGTGTGGGGGCGGGGACAAAAGGACTGATGGTTCTGGGGTGGATGTGTGTATGGGTGTTTGTCAGCCTGGGGATGGTGGCGGGTGGTTCAGGGTCAGTGGCAGTGTGGGTGCGGGAGGTCCGAAAGGGATTGATCAAGACTAATGTAACAGAGAAAATATTGAAATCCAAATTAAGGTTGAGCATGATGATGGGGTGGGAGGAGGTACAAGGAAATAGAGGAAAGGATTGGAGAGTAAGGAGCATTTATAGAGGTTTAAATACAGGCATGTACATAGGTGCATATATTTATATGTGATGATGGGGAAATAGATCAATGTGCATATACTTATAGGGTTAGTATTAGGACAGCAGATGGGCATTGGGCCTCCATTCAAGTGCTTCCTCACTGCAAAAACATTTTGTTCTATTAAATTGGCATTCCATGATGTGCACCTCCCTGACACAATCACTGAAAACAAATGTGTGAACAAGCAAATGGTGCCTGGCTATCAAAAGATATAGCCTCTATGGTCTTAAAGACTTGAAAGTGAACAAGCGGCCATCCAGCTCAGAAGCAACAAAGCCCACATGGAAGAAGCACACCAGCTTGTGGGACCAAGAGGTATCAAAGAGATCAATTATCAGATTTCGAGAACTAATAATCATAAAATTATATGCTCACTTTCCTGATATGATCACTGACAACAAATATGTGCATAAGCAAATGTGGTGAGAAAAGCTGATGGTGCCTGGCTATCAAAAGATATAGCATCAGGGCTCTTACAGGCTTGAAAGTAAATAAGTGGCCATCCAGCTCAGAAGCAAGCCCACAAGGATGAAGCACACCAGCCTATGCAACCACAAGGTGTCAAAGGGATCCAGTATCAAGCATCAAAGAACTAAAAATTATATCATTATAAATGAGGGGGAGTGCAGAGTGGGAACCGAAAGCCCATCAGTAAGTGAAGTGACATCCTCTTACGAGGGGTTGGAGTGAGGAGATGAGCCAGTCAAAGTACAGTGTAGTAACAATGAAGTGGTTCTCAAATGCTTCCTCCCACCCACTGTCATGATCCCAATTCTACTAGACAGGGGATGTACACTATAGTCAGAAACATGGGGAATGTAAGAAAGATGATCCCTTGGAACTGGTGGGGGGAGTGATGATACTGGGAGGGTGGAGGGATGACAAAGTAGAAAGGGGGAACTAATTAAAGGACTCTACATATGACCACCTCCTCTCTTGGGTGCGGACAACAGGGAGGTGGGTGAAGCGACACATTGGACAGTGTACACTATGAAAAGGTGATAATAATTTGTAAATTATTAGGGGTTTATGGGGAAGAAGGAAGGGGAAGGCAAATATGGGGAGCTGGAGTTAAAAAAAGTAGAGGAAAGGGGAAAGAGGAGTTTATACCAATGACTCAAGTAGAAAATATTTGGACATGAATATGGCAACATGTGTACAAACGTTTTTAATACAAATGATGTGTTGAATTTTATAAGAGCTGTAAGAGCCCCCAATAAAATCTATATCTGAAAAAAAAGATAGTCCAGATAACTTTTCCATCTCTTCAATGGTCCTTGCCATAGGTCTTTGTGCACAAGTCCACTAATTTTGTCGACATTCTCTTTCATTAGAGAAGTTGATGGAAGTCCAGAAGGAGGTTTGTCATCAATCAACATTTCATCTTCTTTGAAATGAGGAAACCACTCATACACTTGAGTTTTTCCCATAACACTGCCCTTGTAAGCTATGTTCAATATAACAACAGTTTCTGCAGCATTTTTCCCAAGCAGAAAACAAAATCTCACAGATGCATGCTATTCTTTTAAGTCAGCCATCACAGAAACAGGGTTTGATTCACTGTGACCAAAGAGAACCTTTCCAGGGGATGTCATTGGGTGCACTAACTCAGAGTGAGTTGCTCCTTGCTGCCTAGTGGGAAAAATGTGTACTATGAAAGCACTACCCAGTAGAGCTTTTTTCCATATTCAAGTTAAACCCCATCCCCAACTCTGAAATCCCCTTGCAATTGATGAGCTGCTCCACACAGATCTCATAGTGAAGGTAATTTCATTATCATGTCTTTGGGAATCACTACATCACAACTAACAAACCATTAGGAATTGTGGCCCAGCCAATTGGAGTCACAAACATCACCATGACAATTAAGATGCCTTTTTGCAAAGCTTGGATTTGAAATGGAGGTAATTGGGCAGGAAGACCTGCATTCCACAGGTGTCTGCTGAACTGGCTTGGTTTGGTTTTGAGGCCAATAGTTGCCTGGCTTCCTGACTCTGTGTGAGGCCCCTCACTGAGCCACTGTGGTTCTGAGAATTGTTTCCACAGACCCAGCCTAGAGCTCAAGGTGATAGTCTTCCCAAAGTTTTGTGAGTACCTGTATGAAGTCCCTTGCTAATTAACCCGACAAGAGTGGTTTTGTTCTCTGCCAATTGAATTTGACTGTTATGCAACTTCTGGGGTATCCACAGGAGCATGTTTAAAAGTTCTAACATTTCTGAGAGTCACAAAAGCAGCTTTACTTAGCATGACCTAAACTTACTTTAACTGTACGTGGGGGGGGGGGGGGGGGGGGGGCACGATATGCCGTTGACTCTTCGTGCAGCTTTCCTAGTTTAAGCGCCCCTGCTGTTTAGACACGGTATGGGAAGGAGAATCTATTTTATTTTTCACATGTGATCTTTGAGAGGAAAAAAGGAGGCAAAACCGTTGGTCTTTAAAGCACCACAAATTCTGATCTGCAGTTTGCATCTTGTTAGGGTGCCACGGGGCCATCTTCAACTCACAGTGACTGCAGGTGACAGATCCTGGAACAGCCGAGGCTGCTCTCTGTATGGAAGTAGATTGCCAGGGATTTCTCTCTCGCCCAGAGGCTCTCCCTCTGTGAAGTCAATTCTGACTCCTAGCCACCCAACAAGTCAGGGTAGAACGGCCAGTGTGTGTTTTCAAGACTGTAACTTTTTAACTGAATAGAAAACTTGATCTTTCTCCCATGGAGCAGCTAGCCATTTCAAACTGCTACTCTTGTGGTCGCAGCCCAACCTGGAGCCTCTGACTCAAAGAAGAGACTCTGGATGCTGAGTTATTAACAGGGACTCTGGGTGATCCTGGTGCAGCTGACGCTACTGGAGAACCACTGCACAAGGCTCAGGATGCTGGGAGAGTCCTAAGTGGACATTATTAGTCATCTTCCTAGAAGCCCTCACCTGCCCAGTAGATCTCAGCCAGAATGTTTCTTAGAAATAAGGATGGTAAAGTTTCATCTCGTACTTTGGGCATGTTGTCAGGAGATTCTAATCCCTGAGAAGGACCTCATGTTCATTGTTCATCAAAGTAGAGGATCCATGGGAAATAGGAAGGTCCTCAATGAGATGGATTGACAAGGGAGCTGCAAAAATGGGTATAACCATCGCAACTATGATTGTGATGATATCTGCTATACATGGGGTTGTTATGTGTTAGAACTAACTCAGAAACACCTTACAACACACGTACACTCACATAAATAGTGACTGTTAGAACTGTCAAGTTAATTCTGGCTTATAGCAACTCAAATGTTTTGTTTGTTTGGTCTATAACCTTTAAGGCAGCAGACTGACAAGTCTTTCTCCTGGGTAGTTACTGGATGGGTTTAAACTGCTAGCCTCTCACTGACAGTGGAGTGCTTATCTGCTATGCCAGCAGGGCTTCACCCTTCTATATCACACTGATCTGTTTCTCTAGAGAACTCTGACTAAAGCAAAGTCCTGAGGGGCTCCAAAGCCCCGTGACTCCTTTATCACAGTCAGAGAAAGTGGTGTGAGAAGATTCTTGTCCTCTGGGAAAAGTTCCTCTGGAGTCTGCATTTTATGCTAGGCATTCCCCAGGATATACTGCCTAATATTGTAGGGTGGGGACTGATGAGGACAAAGATGGATTCTGGATATGGTCTCTTTGGAAGCAGTACTCTGGTGAGTTTCCATAGTGAAGACTGAATGACTAGATGGAGAAAATCACAGATCTGAGAATATTAGAGCCCAGAGAAACCTAAGAGAAAATGACTCAACTCCTTCATTGGCCAGATATGAAACTCTGAGGTCCAGAGACATGAATAAAAGGCAGAGAACCAGTGTCCCCAAGCTCAACATCCTGCACTCTGAGCTGATATCACAAGATGGCTCTAGGATGTTTGTTTGTACAGGCACAAAGAAGATATTGAAATTGTGCCTTCTATATACTTTTTCCTTGAATAATCAGAATGTAGAGTGAATGAAATATGAATCTAGGAAAATTGAATGTCTTCAGCAATGAGATGAGACACATTCAGATGGATATCCTATGCCCCTGTGAGCCAAAATAGACTGAGCCTGGCCATGTAGAGTTGGATAATCAGAAGATCTGCTTTGCCGAGAGTAACAAATGCAAGAGGAATAGCCATCTGCTCTGGTAAAACCAGGCATGAAAACCCCATGACATGCAGTTCTACTCTGTCCCACATGGGGGCGCCATGAGTCAGACCTGACAGTAACTCGTTTTGGTGTTTAATCCCCCCCCCAATAGTTTTGAGGTGTCAGGTTAATCACATTAAATAGTATTGTAGATAGACCACCACAGATCGTTCCAGCATCCATTATTTGCTCTTCAATTGCCTGCGAGCTCCCCCTGGATATCCCCAACAAGCCATTGTACTTGTTAATGTCACCAGACACCTGCCCATCCTGCAGTCCATAGACTGGAGAGCATGCCAAAATCTCCCAACAGAATGACAATAGCAAATATGAAAGAAAGAAAAGAAAGAGCCAATTATAATATTAAAATTTTAAAAAATTTAAAAAGCCTCTTTGGAGAAAAAAAACAACAACCAGGAAATACTGAAATCTAGAAAAGATCCAAAATGGGTCAAAGGGAAACTCAAATGACCATTTTTAACTGAGTTACACCTACAAGTTTACCATCGTCTCTGTCTGACAGCAAGGTTCTTCATATTCCTGGGCCATGGTCGATGGAGATCTTGTGGTCAGAGGCTTACTATATATAGGGACCCTGCCAATGTCATCTTAGGCTCCCCCTGTTCTCCACGGTCTTCTGCAAACTGGGTGCCCACAATTTGAGCGTAGACCCCTTTCCTTCCTCTGCATTTGGATCTGGTTCTTTATTGTCCTTGGGTGCTCTTCTTCCAGGCGGATTTGGTGGATGCCTCACTTAGATGACTGCTGACTTGAAGACACGCCGTGCAGATCTCCAATGGTGTTCTCTGAGAGCCGGCACTTCTGCCTTCTGCACACGTTGCTGTGGCACTCGCACCTTCCGTGATCACCTTATGAGTGGGACCGTGTCATAAGAAAGAATTGTTCTTGGATCAAGGCTCGAATGACCTGCCAGCCCCACATCCATGCCAGTGTTGATGGATGAGGTACCAATGAACTTGAGGCTTTCACTTTAGAGTCCTCATGACCCTTTTATGACAGAATATGATCAATCCTCCCCCGGGAGTATAAGATAATTCTATTGATAGTGCCATTAATTGATCCACTGGCACAGATTTTTCACCTACTCTTGAGGGAAAGATAGATAGTTGTTTTTAGTCTTAAAGTTTTTTAGTGTAGGGCAGAGGGGGATGTAGAGAATCAGGAGAGAAGCAGGGGAACTGAGAAGAGAAGGTTTCCCAGGTGATACTTTGAGGAATTAGGCCAGTGAAGAAAACAGCACGTCAGTGCCACATCTGACCAAGGCTGCTTCTCAAGCTGACTGCCAGAGGACCGTCTTCATCTCTGCCTCCATCCTCCGGCCCCTTTGTTCCTTCAGATTCTAAACATACTGTAATCTCACCCACCAGTCTTTCCCACTGGGTTTGAGAGTTCATTGCAATAGCCCAGGGGTCGGCAAACTGCGGTTCTCGAGCTACATGTGATTCTCAGTGTGAATGTGTGGCTGAAGAAATATTGAAAACACTTGAAGGTTATTTCAGATCACAGGGATTTCATTTGTTTTGAAAAACATATTTAAAGTTTTTGAGTGATTTTAAAGTTGTTAGGACAGATAGGATTGCCTCTTCTGTCTGAAGAGTTTGCTGACCCCTGCAGTAGCCCAATGGACCTCCCAGACAGCACTTATGATTCTGAAGTGTGTTAAGGAAGTGAACAGATCACAATTCAGGTGTGAAGTGCTCAGAGACAGTTGTTCAGTCAAGATCCTCGATTCTCTGTTGTGCCCAGAGGCTGGCCTCTCTCTGCTCCAGGATTGCTACAAAGCTCTTTTGTTGTTGTTGTGGTTTAGTGCCAGCCTGTTGGCTCTGATTCACAGTGACCCTAGGAACGACATACTGAACCACTGCCCTGTCCTGCACTATCCTCACAATAGCTGTGATGTTTGAGGCCATTGTTGCAGCCACTGGGTCAATCCATCTTGCAGAGGGAGGCCCTTCCTCTCTTTCACTGCCCCACCCCCTACTTTACCAAGCACAAGGACTTTCTCCAAGGACTAGTCTCTCCTGACATGTTCAAAGTACCTAAGATAAAGCTGTGCCATCTTTTCCTCTAAGGAGCATTCTGGCTATACTTCCCAAATGGCTTTGTTTCTTCTTTTGACGTCTGTGGTACTTTCACTGTTCTTCACCAGCCCCATAATTTACACAGTTCCAAGAATATTCTTTTAGGGCTGTATGTAGGGCATGCCACTCGGTTGTTAGCCTCAACCCAAATATGTTCAACTCTGATTCCGTTGGTCAGCACGTCCAGATCCTTCAATGAAATGCCCACCCCACCCCACAGCCACCCCTCCCCTCCCCAGGCCAGCCACCTGCCCCAATATACCCAGTTTTCATTGCTCTGTGTACTGGAAGTCCACCCCTCTGTCTCATGCTCTGGCTCCTGGTTCTGCTGCTGCTGCTTCTCTGATCCTCCTCTGGTGTCAAAGCCATCTGGGGCTCCATGTGTGACTCTTGATAGTGCCCCTAACACAGTGGTCTTCAACCTTCCTCATGCCGTGATCCTTTCACACGGTTCCTCATGTTGGGGTGACCACCCACAACCATAAAATATTTTCGTTGCTACTTCATAATTGTCATTTTGCTACTGTTCTGAATCGGGGGACCCCTGTGAAAGGATCATTTGACTCCCAAAGGAGTCATGACCTACAGTTGGAGAACCGCTGCTCCAACACCTTCCTGTATCTGAGGGTGGCTCATTTGGACCCAGGAGGATGGCAATCAAAACGAACTTTTTTAGCAGTCACTCACAGCTGCCTGCTATCATCCTATCAGCGTCTCTCCCTACCACCTTCCCCAGACCTATCAGGAAAATGAAGAGCTGGAGTAAATAATCCACCGCCTTGCAGCAAGTCAGCGTTCTTTGTTTGGTAAACGTCACAGACACCAGGCACGTTGACAGTCTAACCTCCTGGATTCTGCTACTCGGCCTGGCTCCTGGCATGACCCCTTATGCATTTTTTATTTAAACTCTCCCTGTGTTTCTCATTTTCTGATTTCCTCTTTGCTGCTGGCTCATTGATTTCCTGCCTCATTGATTTTCTAGCCTCCTCATTTACAAAGCATGTGACCCTACACCCAGTCTCTCACAGACTTGCGTTCCTTTGAGCCCGTATTGACTCCTGGCTCCGCCTGGTGCAGAGTGGAACTGTTTTCAAGTAGCAGATCCTAAGGCCCATCTGTGCAGGTGACTCTGGGTAGGTTTGAACTGCCAATCTTCTGGTTAGTAGTGGAGTGCCACCCAGGGACCTCTGTTATGGTCTTAGATTAAAGTGACCAGATTTTAACATTGTTAAAATGGAACACCATTGACTGGGGGTGGGGGGGTGGGGGAGAATGTAGAGAGGGTATATTTCCTTCCTGTTCTCCCACCATTCCCTATCTTGTTGTGCATTCTTTCCAAAAATCTGGACTTCTTTAAAACACCGTGGGATGTGGGAACATTTTTTTATAAGCGGGACATCTGGTCACTTTATCTTAGGTCCCTTTGTCAAACTATTTCAGTTGTAGAGACAAAACCACCACTTCAGAAAACATGGGGGGGGGAGGAGGAGGGGAGGACTTACTGGCTCACAGAATGATAAATTCTAGGATGTGACAGTGGTTCCATCTCAAGAACTGGCAGAATTAGCTGTTTGAACACTGCCACAAGGAAGCTTGCTTTTCTTTGTCTTTGAATTCAGCTCTCCTCACTGCTGGCCCCGAATTCCAACGATATGAGGACCTCAGGCAACCAGGCAACTCTAGTTAACGGTCCATTCTCTCTCCTCAAAAATCCCAATCTCGGGCAAGATGCTGTCCTTGTTCCAGCTGAGGATACTGACCATGATCAGTCCCTAGCATCAGGGGATGTTCCATTTGATTGGGCCAACTGGGTTGCCCTATGCTGGCTTTGATGCACATGCACCCAGTGCCTTCTCTACATCTTCCTGGGGATCAAGTAAGAGGTGTCTAGTGCATCTCTTGCTTTTGTTCCAATTCTTTTCCCTTGTATGTTGCAATCGACTAGTGAACACTTCTCTGCTCGACAAGCTTCTCTTGCCCCCTTTAGGTAGATGAGCAGTCTGAAAATGAGTGCTTTGTGAGCTTGATGAAGGTGTTTTCTCATAAACTCAAACAAGACAATTAATATGATCTCCGACATCATCAAAAGCTCCTTGAGTTACCATGGAGACTTGGCGCAATTTCATTAAAAGCCTTCTGGAAAATTTGACAACTCTTTCTCTATGTTGCTAGGTGCCATGGAGTAATGAGACTCATGAGGAGCCCATGTGACAAGGCAGAACTGCTCTCCATGGGGGTTTCTAGGCTGTAGTGAAGCATCATGGGTGGAGGAGCTCTGCCAAGTCTTTTTCCCATGGAGCCACTGCATGTGTTTGAACTGCCAACCTTTTGGTTTACAACCAAGTTCTTAATCTTTGCTCCACTGGGGTTCCTTCTTCTAAAAGGTAACAGAGAGTGTCTGCTGTAGCTCACCCCGTGTCGTTCTGGTCCTCCTAACTTCTCAGTTGCCCCATCACCATGATGATACTCAGAGGACAAGACTCAGCACAGTGAGTTGGTTGTCCCAGCGGGCAGGGTGTGCAATGCAGAGCTTACCTCAGCTACCTCTCTGAGGCCCCTTCTTCCAATGCCACCTAAGGAGAGTTCGTGCCAAGAGGGGAGCTTCCTGGGTGATTTTTATGGAGGGTGGAGTCACTCTTCAGTAAAGCACACTACTGCTATTCACAGACAAAGTATTCTTCTCCCAACAGTTCTCTTTGGGTCTAAGGTCAACTTAGCAGAGATGCTTTTATATATTTGTTTGGTCCAACCCTCCCCACCCCGCCCCCATAGCATTTGTCTGCTTTTGTCTCTTTCTGTGGTACATTCAAGTCTCAACGGGAGTCCCATTTTCTCCTCCCATGAGACTTTCATTGACCACCTTGATACTAAGCCTGCACCAGTCAAACACGAAGGCATCCCTGTGATATGGCAAAGACCTAAGAGTCTAAGCCCAAATGATACAACAATCTAGCCCTGACTTCTAAGTGTGCTGGAAGCTGAAGAGGATGCTGTGTAACCAAGGTTCTGAGCCTGGTGTGGGCATGAAGAGAGGGATATGAGACCTTTCTAACATCGGCAACATTGACATCTCAGTGGACTCTTGGTGACATCTCTGTCTGGTGATTTGAGGATGTGTGCGGTTGGTGTGCAGTTTGGCAACATTTATAACCAGACACAAAAGCAGAAGGAAAGTTGGCATGTTTGAGAAATGAATGGGCAACCATGTGACTGGCGTGTGGTGTGCAAAGGAACTCATGACAAGAACCAGGCCAAGGATGTGGGGCTGTTGTGAGTCTGTTATGTCTGGAGAACTTTAGACCTACACTAGAGGCCCTGCTCTCCACCACATCTGTACTGGACATCATTGCATTTTGATGTGAAATGCTAAGAAAATTTTGCATGGGACCTTGAACAAAACATTGGAATCCGATGCAATGCATGTGATTTTTGTAAACAAAATCAGTTCCTGTCTTGATCACTTGGCATTA
The DNA here is from genome assembly GCA_004026705.1 of Nesogale talazaci. Lineage (NCBI taxonomy): Eukaryota > Metazoa > Chordata > Mammalia > Afrosoricida > Tenrecidae > Nesogale > Nesogale talazaci. Next base: position 25,732 of record PVJH01026556.1, read on the forward strand.
GTTGGCCTTGTTAGTATGTATTTGCATCTTTTGCAGTTGTGTTCCAAGTGTTTTGCTATAGTTTTCTTAGATTTTGTGACTTTTTGTACTGTTCTTAGAAAAAAGCCCCAAAACATAGTTCCTAAGAAAGATTTTTTTTGAAAAGAATCATCAGGATAAGGAACTGGTTAACCATGTTATCAATATTGTTGATGATAATTTAGTAAACCCTTTTAGAAAATAGTTAGGCAACGCCAACAGTAGACCACATTGGACAGATTTTTTCAATGATTTTATTGGAGGCTCTTATAGCTCATAACATTCCCAGTGGTATCAAGCATATTTGTACACGTGTTGCCATCTTCATTTTCAAATATTTTCTACTTGAGCCCTTGGTATAAGCTCCTCTTTCCCTCTCTTTTTTTTTTCTGATAAATCGTTTTATTGGGGGCTCATGCAACTCCCAGCACGATCAATACATATGTCAATTGTATGCAGACCACATTTGCATACTTGTTGCCATCATCACTCTCAAAACATCCTCCCTCCAATTAGGCCTCCAATACCAGCTCCCCATATTTCCCTTCCTTCCCCATTCCCCCTCCCCCATGAACTCTTAATAACTTACAAATTGTTGTTACTTTTTCATAGCATATACTGTCCAACGTGTCCCTTCACTCACTTCCCTGTTGTCTGTACCCCAGATAGGAGGTTATATGTAGATTCCTGCAATTATTTCTCCCTTTCTACTCTACCTTTCCTCCACCCTCCCACTATCACCACTCCCAACACTAGTCCTGAAGAAATCATCTATCCTGAATTTCCCATGTTTCCTGCTCCAGTGTACATCCCCTGGTCTAGTTGGATTTGTTCAGTAGAATTGGAATCATGATAGTGGGTGGGAGGAAGCATTTGAGAACTAGAGGAAAGTTGCATATTTCATTGTTACTACACTGTACCTTGACTGACTCATCTCTTCCCTGCAACTCCTCTGTAAGGGGATATTGCTTCACTTATTGATGGGATTTGAGTCCCCAATCTGTACTTCCCATCATTTATAATGATACAATTTTTAGTTCTTTGATGCCTGATACCAGATCCCCTCGACACCTCGTGGTCACCCAGGCTGGTGTGCTGCTTCCATGTGGCCTTTGTTGCTTCTGAGCTAGATTGCTGCTTATTTAGCCTTTAAGAGCCCAGACGCTACATCTTTTGATAGCCAGGCACCATTAGCTTTCTTTACATTGGTTTATGCACACATTTAAGACAGATTTTTAATTTTTTTTCAGAAAAAGTCAGGTCCTAGTGAAAAAAGGCAAAGAAGAGGAAAAATTCCTGAAAAGCGCTACCAGTTGACTTTATGGAAGGAGATCCCTCTTCCATGCAATGACTCTCTATACCTCCTCTCCAGATCCCCATGCACCAATCCAGATCCTCATCAATCTCAAGGTATGGCCATACTGTAGATGTTAAAAACGTTTTATAATGTGGTTTCTTATTTAAATTATATTATTTAACTCTGAAATTATTTACTTTGAAATTTCTGTCTAATGTTTTGTGTAAAAAAGGCAAGATTACGGTAAAAACTTAGTGGTTGAGAATATATTAATCCATTTTCCATTATTTCTTATGGAAAAAATCGATTCAGAACTCAACTGCATTACATCTGGATGCACCTTCTAGAAAGGATTAGCATCAAGGTCCAGGGTTCTGCTACAATGCTGAGATGTGGGTGGCCATAGCAAAACATTGAACACAGAACGATGCAAATAGATGCTCATATGGTAAAGCCTGTGCCAGATTTTGTGTACATAGAGGCAAAAGAGAGTACAGGAGATTAGTTAAGTGTATCTAGATAGTGCTGGGTTTCCAGTGGGAACCTACTTTTGTTGGGTATTTGTAATGGCACTTGTCTCGATTAACTGTGTCTCTTGAATGCCTTGGAGATGCTTAAAGGTCATTCATTGGGTTTCAAAGAGGGTTTCAAATCTTTTTATTTCTTCCTTTTCCCTTCTCTCCCTCACCTTCCATTCCTAATCCTCACCAAAGATGTCGATTCTCCTTTCCACATGTCTCCCAAGCCCAGCTAGTGCTTTCCCACTTGAGAGGTGACTGTTGTCTCCTGACTGAGGGTGGGAGTGGGCATGTGGTTTCGTCACTAATTAACATGAACTGTTTGCCTGCTCCCCTTCAAGCTGATCTTCACACCAGGGACATCATTTCAAAATGTGCATTTGATCACACCCTACCTCCTGATTCAACTGCTGCAATGACGTCCTTTGCTCTTTGGATATATACAGAACTTCTTAACCTAGCTGCCAGGGTCCTTCAATACCTGCCCTTAGCCACCTCCAGCTTCATCTCCCTCTGCTCCAGCAGCACTGAGTTCTCCCAGTCCTTGGCTTGGAACTTGCTCTCTCTCCTCTGCTCAGAAGTCTCTCACATTCCCACTTCTTCATGGTAGTTGACTCTGTACTTAGTTGTGAACTGCAGAGCTCTCCACTCCTCACACTCTTCTTCACCTCCCACTTGGTGGATCAGTTCCTCAGGCAGCTTCTTCTGATTTCTTAGACAAGGACAACCCTTTTCATGCAGAGTCTCATAGCTATCTATTAGTGCTGGCTTCACTTGGCCATCTGCATTTGCCTCAGTTCATTAAGGGGGTTTACCCAGACTGGATTGTAAACTTTAGGAGGAAGGCTTAGCTCACTTTTGTAGTCTGGAACCCCCTTAGGCTTTCCATAGCATTTGTTGAAAGCAAAATGGCTACATACACTTCTATCTAAGAGTGTTCATCTTTGGAAATCTAACCATGCACTTTACACACAAGCTCCCAGACTTTACCATTACTGAGAAAATGATCTAACATTTTCAAAAATAAAGAATTAAAAGTAAGGAAAACTGTGGCTCAGAGAGGTGAATTTCCAGGGGATTACAGAATTTGTAAAGGGTACCCATGTAGGATTAAAATTCAAGTCTGCTTCTGAAGGTTGTTGCAACTATAACACAGAGAATACTAGGGTCCAAGCGTACCGGGGGGATCTGCTTCAGCGCCGCTGTGTAGCTGAGAAGGAAGCTGGGCCTCATTGTTTAAAAACAAAAGTCTGTCAGGTCACACAGCGTCACAACAACAGCTCTCCTGGTAGTGATTTTCTATTGTGCGACTTCATTTGAACGTTTCAAGTGACGAATGGGAGCTGCCACAGCAGACTCATTTATTTGGTAACCTCCCCTCATCATCAAAAGTGACCACCCAGGCCAGGGTCAGACTTCAGTGACAGCAGAAACCGTGAATCATGGCAGATTGTGGGGTAGTGACTGCTGAGGGAGAGAAGAAGGAAGCATCACTGAATGGTAAATAAGACTAGTTTTTTTTTGCTGCTAGTTTCCTGCCCCTTGATGTAAAGCTACAAGCATCGCCATAGCAACATGTTCGTTACACACAGCATCAATATGTAGATTCTTCAGGGGGTGGGAGGGGATGGAATCAACTCTTCCTCTGTGCACCTCGACTTGGGGGTAAGGTGGGTGGAGCTTGTGTCATTTTAATCCAAAATTGTGTATGGAAGGCTCTGTCTGCATTGATGTGGATAATTATTTCTAAAAATTCATAACAGCCAAATGGGAATGAGGTGCTTGATGCTGGACTTGGCTGTAGAGGCTGAACCTATAATCGCTGCAGGGATGTGTGTGTGTATGATAGACAGAGGGAAGCAATATGGATTTACACTTGAGGATTGTGAGGACTTTGCCCAAAAACCCATAGAGCTTTTGTAGTCTAATCCCTTTCTTCACAGGTGTGAAATCCAGGAACTCCACAGGAACAGTGGCTCCTTTTAGAACCAAAGCTTCCCAAGTGCTCAGAGGATACTCCAGATACCCCCAGAGCTGAGATGAGTTATGGGGAGTGGATTATTGAGTCCACAAGAGTCTCCTCGTGGGTCTTGAACTTAGATAGTGACTTATGGTGGACACTAGTGAGAAGGTACTGGTGGGGCAGGGCAAGCCTGGAAAGACTCCTGAATATCTGAGTTGCCATCTTTTAAAAAATCAATGTCCTAGGGGCTCTTACAACTCTTATCATAATCCATCCATCCACCCATTGGATGCCAACCACATTTGTACTTTTTTTGCCATCATCATTCTCAAAATATTTGCTTCCTACTTAAGCCCTTGG
>PVJH01026557.1:0-29875 GCA_004026705.1 Nesogale talazaci
GGCTCTGAGCCTTGCACTGTCCATCAAAGTGTCCCTGTCCTCCGTCCCCAACCCAGGGCCTCTCCTCTGGAAGAGCTGTGTGTTAAGGCGCCTGTGGCCAGGACTCTGAGCTCCACATTAGTACAGAGACCCATGGCCAGTCTGAGAGGAACATTGTAATCTCCTGACATCATACCACAAATCACTCTTCTAGCAAGGAGTTAATAATATGAGAATAAAAATATTATCACAGTGGCCATGTTTTTCAGTCATTTGATCCAAAGTGCCTTAGAATCTTTAGATTTGACTGAATTGATCTTCCCTGTGTGGTGGGAAAAAGAGGGTCCACCCAAACTCTCCTTGCCCCTGTAGGCCCTCAGCCACCAGCGGGGAGCGGCTTGGGCATACACAGAGGCCAACAGAGGCTGTGGTTCCAAGTCTGTCTTGACCATTCGCAATCAGGGTTCTCTCCTCAGAACCAGCTGTCCCAAGGACACATTTCCTCAGACCATTCCACTGTTGCTGTCAGCTCTCTGGGCCCCAGGAGACTGGTCCGGCATGTTCAGAGCCCCCACCCATCTTCTACTAGGACCGGGGTGCTGAGTTCATCTGAGTCCTGGGCCAGGCCACATGTCGACTCTCCCACTCACCCTCCGTGGTCTAGGGGCCAGAGAGGGAACATGACCAGGCAGAAGAAGAGGGGGATTCTGGGTCAGGACCTGGTCCTGACAAATGTGATGTCAGCCTTTTGCCCATGTCACCAGGTGCAGCACCAGGCACTCCAAGACTGCTTGACCAAGCACTCTATTGTTATCCGGGGGGAGTTTGTCATTAGACCCCTGAACGTCTCCCAGGCCACAGATCGGAGGGACGCCTTTGTCAAGGTACAGCATCCTTTAATTCCTCTTCAGCTCCTGGGACTTTGTGTCTGTCTGTCGCCTGCCTTTGTCCCTACCCCCAACCCCCATCCTCCTTGGTCGAATACTGGGGAGAACACAGACTTTGAAAGCAGATATCTGGGGGAAAGTCTTGACTCTGTACCTCACCACCCTCCTAGCCTGGATCCTCAAGTTCTTGCCTTTAAAGCAGGGATAATGTCCCTCAGTCCGCCCTATGGGGTTGCATCTACATGCAGACTTTGCAGGTGAGCTTGAAGATAGGGAGAGTTCCCTGTCTCAAAGCCCCCATGGTTCTCCCCACTGTCTCCAAGGGCATCTATGGGCACCTCTTCGTGTGGGTCGTTAAGAAGATCAATGCTGCCATCTTCACTGCACCTTCCCAGGACCCCAAACTGATGCGAAGAGCCATTGGTCTCCTAGACATATTTGGCTTTGAAAATTTTCAAAACAACAGGTATGCATATTTCTATTTATCAGCTTTAGGGAAATGGAAGGCTGTGTTAGTCCAGGTAGACTAGAGGAACAAATTTCATAGATACACATATGGATATAAGGAAAAGGTTTATATACAAGAGAAATAGAACACTGAGAAAGCATCCCAACCCAGTACAGTACAAAGTCATAAGTCCGATATTAGCCCATATGCCTGATACCAGTCTATAAAGTCTCCTTCCGACTCACTGAGTCACAGGTCCGTGAGTGTAGAGTCCCTGCGCTGGCAGGGGTCTCCCTCTGGCTCCTCATTTCCAGGGTTCAGGGTCCATCAACAGCATCCTGTGATGGCAGAAACAACTCATCGCTGGCAGAGGTCTCAACGTGGCCTCTCCATCTTCAGAGGTCTGGTCCATCAGGGCCAAGCCGTGTGGCTTCTCCAGCTCCTCAGACGCTGCCATCTTGTCTTGTCCGTGATTCATTGTCTCTGAGAACTAACTCCCAACAACTGGGGAAGACAGCTTCTCATCTGCATGAGGGAAATATCACGAGATTTTCCAGATGTATCAGGAGAAAGCCATGCCCCCACAGAGGCCTCCGGGCACAGGTGGTTGTGGATAAACCCACGGACGCCTCTCCGACTGCTCAGGGTACCTTGATGATATGACGAGCCTTCTTGTTCCTCCTGGTCTACTTGCGGTGTTTTGTTCTGTTGTCAGTAGGGTGACTGACTCAAGGACACCTAAAAACAGTTGCCGGTGATAGGGACAAGGCAGGGGAAAGGGGCGAGAGAAGGGATCAGTGTTGCATCTGTGTGCGCACGCCGTCTACGTGTGCACGAGGGTGTGCTTCGTGGACATCTGCATATGTGGCCATGTGCAGCTGGCTGGGGACCCCCAGTCTCCCATCAGCTGCTGCAGGAACACAGCTAACCCCGCGCCCCCACCCCCACCCCGAGCGGGTGGCGTTCCCTCTCCAGCTTTGAGCAGTTCTGCATCAACTTGGCCAATGAGCACCTGCAGCAGTTCTTTGTGCAGCACGTGTTCACCATGGAGCAGGAGGAGTATCAGATGGAGAACATTGCTTGGGACTACATCCACTACACGGACAACCGCTCCACCCTGGACCTGCTCGTGCTCAAGCCCATGAACATCATCTCCCTCCTGGACGAAGAGAGCCGCTTCCCAAAGGTGGGTCCTGGGCTGATCCTCAGGTGAAGACCCCCGTCTCTTCTTTGCTGGAAAATTCAACTAGGGTAGCCCACTTATGTTATGGCTGCTGAAACTTTTGCCAGGAATTAACAGCCTAGCCTCAGTCCGCCCTCCCATACCCTGGCTGGGAATAAAGAAGAAGGAAGATGGCATTACTGCACTGGATGACCAGCAACACCAACCAATGACCACAGCCCTGACCTCCCCTCCCCCAGCAGCATCTGCCCCACTGCCACCACCTCCACAGACTTCCCACCTTCCCACCCCAGGGATGCCACTGCTCCCAAATGCAGACAGTGATAACTACCTTGAAGAAATATGGGGGTGGGGTGGGGGTGGGAGTGGGCAGGATTGCTGGGCAATTGCAGAGAAAGGTGGGGAAGAAAGAGCCAGTAATGGAAGTCAGCATATCTTTGGGTCTCTACCCAAGCCTCCCTCATACAAGTCACCTACCCTTGAGCACAGTGTTTTGTCTATAGAGATAACCTAGGTCATTAAGAGTCTAGCTGTTTTGGACCCCAAAAGGGAGCTCCTGAACCCTTTGACTACATCCCCCAACTGCTCCATGCCATGTTCTGAGAACTTTAGATCCTAGGTCTTCTGGGTTTTTCCAGGGAACAGACATCACCATGCTGCAAAAATTTAAGAACGTCCATGCCAATAACAAGGCCTTCCTACAATCCAAAACCATCCATGATGTCCGATTTGGCATTGCCCATTTTGCTGGCGAGGTGTACTACAAGACAGAGGGTGAGTAGACCTTTGGCCACACCACTTCTAAATCTGGAACTGTTCAGAGAAGACAGGACAAGGGAGCTAGAGGACTAAGAGCTAACAATTGAACTGAAAGGTGGTTAGAATGGCTAATACTGGAGAAAATGAATGGAACGGCACTGACAGGTCTGCTTGTTTGTTTGTTTTTGTCTGTTTAACTGGATAGCATTGGGGGCCATGTGCACTTTTCAGTTGAAGAGACATAGCATCAAGAAGGTCTAGCAGGGCTGATCCCTGGTGGCATAGTTGTTGTGTGCGGGGCTGCAGCCCACAGAATTGGTGGTTCAAATCCAGCAGTAGCTCTCCAGGAGCAAGGCTGGGCTTCCTACTCCCACCAGGGCAGTGATGCGTCCCCACCCACAAAAAGAAGAAGGTCTAGCATTTTTCTACAACAGAAGTAAAGTGATTGTGATGGCAGTCAGGACATCATCTCTGTTGGGTAAATGATGGGAGGGATCAGCTTCCTCATAACCCTTATCTCTGTCAGATCAGAGCTTTGGAACATGGGGAGGGACCAGAGTCCTTGTCTACCTCTGGAATCCCCAAACACAGAGAAGACACAGCACTCATTCCCTAACCATCCCCAATGATTAGACATGGTTTTTGTTGTTGATGATGTTTTTCTGTGAAGTGATACAAACTTAAGTGTATGCTGGAATTTAGGTAGCTTCTTTCTAAATTTTTCTGATTTTAAACTTCTGGAAATTATCCATAAGACCAAATCTTGTCGTTTTTATTTTTGGTACCCAGATGTATTTATTTCCTAGAACCGCCATAACAGCATATTTTATGATGGATGGCTTATAAGGGATACAAATGTATTGTCTTGCCATTCAGGAGGTTGTAAGTCTGAATTCAAGGTGCCAGCAGAGTTACTCTTTCACTGAAGATTTTATATTTTCTGGTTCAGCTTTGGCCACCCCAGGCAAGTCTTGGTTTGTAGATGTTTCCTTCTGTCCATCTCTCTGTGTCTCTTTTGCAAGGGTATCAATCAGATTGGTCTTGACCCATCCTGCTCTTGATGATACAGTCAAAGACCCTATTTCTAAACAACCTCACAGGTACCTAGGATTAGATTTTGAACATATTTGAGGCAGCTCTAATTGAACCCATAACAATTTGCTTGCTGATAAGCTGAACTTTACTTATTCTGTTAGGCCAATGGTTCTCAACCTTCCTAATGCCACCACCCTTTAATACAACTCCTCATGTTGTGGTGATCCCCATAAAATTATTTTCATTGCTTCTTACTTCATACTATAATTTTGCTACTGTTATGAAAAATAATGTAAATGTCTGATATGTAGGATGTATTTTTATTGTTACAATTGAACATAATTAAACATAATTAAAGCACAATGATTAACCAGAAAACAATATGTAATGACATATTGTGAAGTATTTGTGTTTTCTGATGGTCTTAGGTGGTTCAACCCCCAAAGGGGTCATGACCCACAGGTTGAGAACCATTGTGTTAGATGACTGAGCCTTGGGTTGCTTCTCTGATGCATTTGAATTGCTCCCTGCCATCACACTACAGAAGGTTGCTTCCCCAGCAAACTGTGATACACTCTCCTCTTACTGCCCATAGAGTCAACTCCCAGTGACACCCCTGCCCTGTCACTCCTAGCTCCATGACAGCTTTGCGCCCCAACCCTTGGCAGCCTAGGTGCAGTCCCCTCACCTCGACCTGCTCTGTTTCCTCCAGAAAGAGGAGAACCAGACTCCCCTTCCCTATTCCCACCCGTGACTTGACCTCCCCAAAACTCAGACAAGGCTGTTTGTATAGCAGTGTGCAGAATACGTCACTGAAGATACCAATTGCCATGGGATCTACCATAACTCAATATGTTAGTTGAAGTAGACTAGAGAAACAAGTTCATAAGCATGTATATGGGTATAAGGGAGAGGTTTATATACAAGGGGAATGGAATATTGAGAAAGTATCCCAACCCAGTCCAGCCCAAGGTCATAAGTCCAATATTAACCCACATGTCTGATACCTGTCTATAAAGTCTCCTTCCAACTTACAAAGCACATGCAATGACACCAGAACAATCACAGGTCAGTGGGTGTGGAATCTTGTGTATCCAGCTGAGGTAGAAGCATCTCGGCACTGGCAGGGGTCTCTCTGTGGCTTCTCTGGCCCCAGAGGTCTGGTCCCATCAGGGAAAGTCCATGTGGCTTCTTCTCCAGCTCCTCCACTCTTCAGGAACCAGGATCGATCAGCATGCTGTCACCTCATCTTGTCAGTAGTTCATCTCTTAGGAACTCAGTTAAGTCTCTCTCCTCCAATTGGGAAATACCATGAGTTTTCCCAGAATTCTCAAGAGAAAGCCATGCCCACCCAGAGGCCTCATTGGCTACTCATTGGCTGTCTCCAGATTGACAGGCTGGATTCCACCCCTAGACTCCCAATAAGATTGACACACGCGTACGTGACTGCCACACTCGGGATGGCCCAATGTGTGTCCGTAACATGTCCAACAGGTAACGTGGAGGAATAAATTTCCAGGTGTTACATCTGAGGAGATCCTGGCTTGACTCAAACCGTTCGTGGCTGAGTGTGCTCATTATATGCACTACCCAGGGTCTCTTCAGAGAGTCAATCAAAAAAAAAAAATGAAACCCACCACCATCTAGTTGATGTCAACTCATCTCACTACCATCGAGTCCATTCTGTAGATCTGCCCTGGTGGGATTCTAGCACTGCAAATCTCTACAGGGGTAGAATGCTGCATCTCTCCCTCAGAGTGGCTGGCTGGTTAAAACTGTTGACCCCATGGTTAGCAATCCATCAGTAACCCACTGTGCCCCCAAGGGCTTTCCAAGGCTAGACATCTTTATGGGAACAGATAACCTCATCGTGGTGATGAATTCCTTCATCCTTCCATTCAGGGCCCCAGGGAGAGGAAAGTAGACCCCACACCCTTCTTAGTTGTACAGAGTGGGACTTTGAAGTGTCCATTTTTTGAATGGATCATATAGAGGAGGGCACACAGGCCCCCAGAGGCACGGCTGGGCATGGGGTGGTGGCAGGAAGTCCATGTCTCCCTATTCCGTCTGATTGCCAGGTTTCAGGAGTAGGGCAAGTAGGGATTGTGGCAGGAGAGTGCTAGGGCTTCTTCACTTTCTCTTCTCTCACCACATTGCCATGAAACCTAGATTGCCTCTTGAGTAAACACATCACCTACTGTCTCAATAATCAACTCTTAAGTATTTAGCAGTGATGAGGATGACTGGGATCATGTCAGTGGTGGACTTCCTACCTTCAGTACATTCTCTGGGCCCCAGGGATCAGAGCCTTACCATTCAAAGAGTATCTTATCTGATGGAGAAAGGGCACATGCAAAGAGACTATCACTGAACTCAAAACAAGGCGCTACTCTTAAAAAGTATGTGTAGTTTCCTGGGGTGGTAGCATTTAAGTCTCGTCTAGGGGAACAAGAGTTGGCCTGGCAGATGAGCAAAAAAAGATAAGGTTGGATCTGGAGATGTGGGGAAGCAGAGACCTTCTGGTTCTGTGTGGGTGAAGTGCAGGTAGAAGAGGGGAGAGTGAAAGGTAGATGAGGAGGAAGGTATAAATCCTGACAGTGAGGATTATAGGAAATGTGTTAAGCAGGAAGTTGACACAGCGACATAAGGATGTCATGAAGGCCCCTCTGGCAAGGGCATGGAGAGTGGATAGGACAAAGAAGCTGGATGGAAGAAGAGGATTCTAGGAGCATCCAAGTTCTCTTACATGTCTGTACAAGTTTATAGAGGATTTGTATTCACAAATAGAGTTCTCTATAAATTTCCAAGAAAATCTCGGTCATTGCCTGTAATGCTAGATGGAAGAAGAGGAGACTAGGAGCATCCAAGAGCAATTCAGACAAAAGAAACCATTGCAGCTTGGACAAGGAAGCTAGAATAGCCTGGAGAGTTGGACTGGATTGAGGGATGATGAGCTGACTAGACAGGGTGCTGAGTGGAGGCGGTAGGTGAGATGATCAGGAGATGTGGCCCAGGTGGTGTGGACAGATGAAAGCAGAGGAGGCTGGCTCCCTATGGTGCTCCTTGTGTCTGAGGTTCCCAGGGGTACCCTGACATGGTGAACTTGGCGCCCCCTTTCCCCAGAAGCTCAGTGGCAGGGTGATGGCTGAGTCGGCTGAGGGTGGGGCTCTGCTTTCCTCACAGGTTTCCTGGAGAAGAACCGAGACCTTCTGAGTACCGATATCCTTACCCTGGTTCACTCTTCCAAAAACAAGTTCCTGAAGGAGATCTTCAAGTTGGAGGATACAGAGACCAAGCTGGGCCGTGGGACTATCTACAAGAGCAAGGACAGGGACCAGTTATTCAAGGTGAGTGCCCTTCCAGCTGCCTTCTAGACATCGCCTGTGGACCATGAGGTCAGACAGGTCTGACTAATGGAGATGCCTCCCCCAGGGTCTTCACTGCTGAGTCAGGGCAAAAAGAAATTGGGTAGGTGCAAAGGCACTGGGGCATGGGTGGGCCTGTTTGTGAGTGGTATGTCATATGAGAGCTTCTCTTCCTTTATTAGTTTTTTATTTCATATGGGGGTGTGAGACTGTGTGAGAGAATGTGGGTGTATGAGAGCGCTGCTTATACCTGTGTATGAGTCCATAAGTATGTGCATGTGCGTGGGTGTGGATTTGTGCATACGGGTAGGTGAGCGCGTGCTGGCACTGGACTAGAAGACCGTTATCCAGGAAGGTAGGAAGTACCTGGGGCGCTTCTTGGGATATCACAAACCATCCCATCAATATCCCATCTCTCACCATGGATTGTCCCTGCAAAATCAAGGAGCCATCTAGAACCCCCGGGCCCCTGGGTGAAGAGAGGGGCAGGCGAATCAGTTCATGAGCTGCAATACCAGCAAGGATGCCTTCAGCATGTGCTACAACTTTATTCTCCTATCCTCACCTCGGTAGGAGTGTCCAGGGCCTGGGTGACGCAGTGTCACAATGAGCAGGACTGTGGGCTGGACAAGAGTAACTCAGATTTGGAACCCAAAAGAACAGGCGAGATGCTGCATATTGGTTGGGGGTGGGAAGGCAGGAACACAGATGGCCTCACTCACATGTAGCTTGCCACCTTGTCCTGGGTCTTTGAGATCTCAGAGCAGGTCCCTGCATAAACTTGAGTTCACAGGAGGTCATGGAAGAGAAACTCTGGGTCAAATGAGTTTTTGAAAGGACAAAAAAAAAGGGGGAGAGTGGTTTCTATGGGTCTCTTGACCTCAGATATCTCAGACCTTGAAAGTGTGAGTTCTCTATAAATTTCCACGAGAACATTGGTCGTTGACTATAATGCCAGACAGTACCCAGCTGGAGTTCACACAGTAGGTGCTTAGGAGGCATGTGAGATGAATGGATATCTGGGTAAATGAATAGCCTTCCTCACCCACAGTTCTGCAGGACCTTAGCATTTACTCTCTTTGAGCTACACGCGAGTTATGCCCCTAGGCTAAAATTCTCCAGCTACTCCACTGTGTTCCTGCTTCTGCCCACAGTCTGCAGAATCCACCAAGAGGCCCTCTACCCTGGCAGGCCAGTTCAAGAAATCCTTGGATCAGCTCATGAAAATCCTGACCACCTGCCAACCCTATTTCATCCGCTGCATCAAACCCAACGAGTTCAAGAAACCACTGGTAATGAGAAGCGTGGAGGAGACTGGGCATGTGGAGGGAGGTCCAAAGGGCATCTACTGAGTGATTCTGACCTCATCAGGGATTGAGGTGTTGTCCTTTACTTGCTCTGGTTGTTTTTGTCAGGTGCCATAAGTCAGTTTCAACTCATAGCAATCCTACATTTCTCTCAATGCTTCTTATGTTTGAGTCCAAGTTTGGAACCACTATGTCAGTCCATCTCGTCAAAGTCGATGAGGACACTGAGGACTAGTCTAGGTTAGTGACCTGTGCAGTGTTGGATCCAGTCAGATTTCCGTTCTCTGCACCCTACCATTCACTGCTGTGTGGCTTTGACAGGTGCTTTGCTTCTTGAACCTGACTCATCTCCTCTGCAAAGTACCAAAAAGGCCTGCCGGGGATGGGTATAATGTGTGTGTGTGTGTGTGTGTGTGTGTTAGTAGCACTCAGTAAGAGACAACTAGTAGTCTTATTAATTCAGAAGCTGGAGCAGTCTCCAGGCCACCTTCTCCCCACCCCCCCAGCTTTCCAGGTGGGCAGGGTGAGGGTGGGGCCTTGCTATGTGCCCAGACGCTTTGGCTGCTGCATCCAGAGTTTGTAAGTATAGAACATCCCTGCCCTGAGAGACATCATTTGCAAGAGTCGAAATTGATTCAGAAGCATTCAAATTGCAATAGTACACTTAATAAAGTGGTTATTATCCTAATGTCTTAGTTCATAAAAGAATAATATTACTACAACTATATCAAATGGAGATTTCCCCTTAAACCCAAATTGTATCTACCTTGTAGGCATGCCATCTGAAGGGTAGCTGTCACTCCTTGCTCCGTAAGTCCCAGGAGGACTGTGCCCTAAAGTTTGTTGGCAGAGCCCTGGCAGCCTGGGGATTACAGTGCTGCACTGTGAACCCCAAACCCGCAGTTCAAGGGGGAAGACGTGACAGACAGCTTCCATCAAGATTTACCTTGCTCTTACCATCAAGAGACCCTGCTGGGCTATTAATGAGTTAATTATTTACTGAAGGAATAGTTGATTCTTACATGTCATTTGCGGTTTCATTAGTTTGTAGAATTTCATAGTAAGGCGCAGCTGAGATTTTTGGAAGGTTATTCACTAGTGCAGTAGAATAAGTTCATGAAAGATATGGATTTTTATTTATTAATCATTTTATTGGGGGCTCGTACAACTCATCACAATCCATCCATCCAGCCATTGTATGCCTAGCACATTTGTATACTTGTTACCCTCATCATTCTCAAATCATTTGCTTTCCACTTAAGCCCTTGGTATCAGCTCCTCAGATATGAATTTTTTTGCCAGATTGTCATTTTTATTTATTTATAAAGATCATTTTATTGGGGGCTCTTATAAAATCCATACATCAATTGTAACAAGCATGTTTGCACATATGTTGCCATCATCATTTTCAAAACATTTTCTTTCTATTTGAGCCTTTGATATCTGCTCATTTTCCCCCTCCACCCTCATGAACCCTTGATAATTTATAAATTATCCCATGTCTCCCTTCACCCACTTTTCTGTTAGCTGCTCCCCTAGGAGGGGTTTATATGTAGATCATTGTGATCAGTTCCCTCTTTCTCTCCCCACCTTCCCCCAGCCCTCCTGGTATTGATTGGCCCTAAGGGGTTTATCTGTCCTGGATTCCCTGTGTTTCCAGTTCTTATCTGTACCAGTGTACATGTTTTGGTCTAGCTGTGTTTGTAAGGTAGAATTGAGGTCATGATAGTGTGTGTGTTTGTGTGTGTGTGTGTGTTGTCTGTGGGGGAGGAGCAGGGGGTGGAAGCATTGAAGAACTAAAGGAAAGTTGTATGTTTCATCAGTGTTATACTGCACGCTGACTGACTTTTCTCTTCCTGTGTCCCTTCTGTAAGGGATGTCCAACTGTCTACAGAGCCATCACAATTATCTTTCTTTTTTAATATTAATTTTTAAATCATGTTAATGACGGCTCATACAATTCTTATCGCAATTCATACATGCAGCCATTTTGTCAAGCACATTTGTATATTTATTATCATTATCATTTTCTAAACATTTATTTTCTCTTCGAGCCCTTGATATCAGGTCCTCTTTTTTCCCCGCCCTCCCTGCGCTCCCACTGTCATGACTCCTGAATCAATGACAAATTATTATTTACATATCTTACGCCGACTCCTATCTCCCTTCCCCCACGAATCAGAGAAGGATGCATCAAATGCTGACAGGAGGTGTGATGAGCTGACATTAAGAATATCCTTCATGAAGAAAGCACAAGGTCATTAAAAAAAAAAAAAGATCAAAGTGGATGTAAGAAAAAAAACTTTGAAACGTGTGGGGTTTTTATTTTAAGAGAAGCAAATCTTTATGTCCTTGTTTTGTAAATAAAGCTGGCTGCTTTGTTTGCTTTTTGGTGACAAGTCAAAGAAATCAAATGCTATTTCTTCCCATAACCCACCCAACTCCTGCTTTGCTTCCTGTTTGCAAGCAACTGGAGCAGCAGTAATGGTGGTGGCAGCCCAGGGGCAGCGGCCACAGATGCAGATGGATGGGCAAGTAGGAAGGTGTACTCAGGCTGCAGAGACAAAACCAAGACCTGCTTGTCCTCAGTGATGTTGAATGGGGCGTGGAGGAAACAGCTGACTAGCCGATCTGCAGACAGCCCCGGGCAACATGGGGACACCCTCCAGGAAGCAGAGATGTAGTGCTTCCTCTGTGTTGCTGCCTCTTGCAGCCTGTACACGGTGCTGCTGTCCAACGCCTGCTGGGCGATCGGCCTGCAGGAGAAGGGGAGACGGTCATCAGGGCACCTTCTCTGGCTCCCTCTTTGGTTCCAACCTTAATCAGCTGGTCAATCAGGATTTCAGTGGCCCCTCTGGAGATTTTCATGGTGACACCCAAAGCCCGAGGAAGGAGATCTTCTCGTGACCCGGGACCATGTTCTGGGCTAGCAGTCACCTCCCAGAGCAGCACGAGGGGGGTGGGGGGGGTGAGCCAGCACCTTGTCGGCGGCTTCCTGCCCCTGATCTCAGTGAGGTCCTCCCTGATGAACACAAGTCTCCCGTTCCTCTGGAGACGAGCCAACAGTCTCTGCAGAGCTGGCTGGTGTCCCAGGTGCCCTCGGGTGGCTTGGCGCCTCGTGTTCTTGCCCGTCAGTATCACGGCCTTCCCAAGGATGGACATGCAGATGTGCTGCACCCGCGGGGAGCCCACCTGATCTGCCCCCACACGGAAGCATTTTGGATGATCATAGAAAGGTTGAGTGATCTTTAAGGAAGTGCTTGGACCGCCAAGTTTTCCTGTCTTCCATGGGCTTCATGTTAGTGTGTCAGGGATTGCCAGGTGGAGCTTAAACAGGTTGTCCCTCTCACGAGGACCACCGGCAAGAGGCTGAAACTTGCTACTGAGGGTCGAGTGGCTGAGACCCACGGAAGAAATTATGAACTCCAGGCTAAACAGAGGATTCCAAAGGGCAGATCGAGAAGACGAAGTAAGATATGATCATGAAATATGCAAAGGCCTTTATAAGAAAGCCAGAAAGGAAGAGAGGAAGGCTCACAAGGACTCTGACTCGACATAGTGGCTGAAACTAGGGGCTCACGCAGAGAACAACTGTGAAGTAGCTTCAGGCCTGGGCGGTGCTTCGTTCTGTGGTGGACAGAGTCGCCAGGGGTCATGGCCAACCCCGTAGCACCTAAGCACAGCCACAAATGGGCCACTGGACAAGTCCCCCTCTTTGGCTGGAAGAGGAAGTCGGGAAGTGCAGGCTTCCAGCCTCCTCTGTGACCCCCGTCCCCTTTCCCTCACACAGCTCTTTGACCGAGAGCTGTGCATCCAGCAGCTGCGCTACTCGGGCATGATGGAGACGGTGCAGATCCGCAGATCGGGGTTTCCCATCAGATACACGTTTGAAGAGTTCTCGCAGCGGTTCCAAGTCCTGCTGCCCAGCCTCGTGAGGATGCAGGTGAGAGCCCAAAGCCCTCCCACTTCCTTCCCCTAAGCAGGGGCCCAGCAAAACCCCCCACCCACCCGCCTGGGCCCAGGCTAATCCTACTCTTTCCTCCTACCTCCCAGCCACCTCCACGCCCAATGTAAAGGTATTCCCGCTTCCCTCCTGGTGCCCAGGGCTCCGTTTACATCACCTTTCCAGGACACAAAGTTTTCCAATTCCCTGCCCCCCCACTCCACCCCACCCCACCCCCATCCTGCCTGCCCCTTGGCAACTCATGCCTCCTGCTCTCTGAAGCCCTCATGGCTAAGACAGTAGGGAGAGAGCTAGCCATGAGATCTGACTCTGGGTTATGCGTGAGGAAGTTCTTCCTAGATTTGGGGATTGTTTTGTTTTTTATTTTATTAATAGATTGTCTTATTGTGGGCTCTTACATATCTTTTTTTTTTTTTGGGGGGGGGGGGCGTCACTGCTCTCCGGCAGTGGGAGGAGGAGGCCCAGCCCCACTGCTGGAATTGAACCTCCGTCCCAGTGGGCCGCAGTCCCGCGCACAATCACTACTCCACCGGGGTTCAGCCCGGCTCTTACATATCTTATAAAAATCCATGCATCCATTTCATCAACCAAACATGTACGATTGTTTAATTACAGCAACAATTTCTAATCATTATCTTTTTTTCTTCAGCCCTTTGATAATCAGCCCTTTTCCCCCACTCCCTGTCCACACCCTGCCACCCCCTTGAACCCTTAATAGATTATGTATTATTATTTATCCATATCTTACACAACTTGATATATCCCTTCTCCTACTAGGTTTGGGGTTTTCGAGCCAATACACGCTTCAATGATAGGCTGTCAGGGAGTGATGTGAGACAAGGGAGCTACTGGGGACAGGAAGTGCTCATGCTCTAGCTCCCTGGGCCATCTGTAAATGTGGTCTAGCCCAGGGCCAGCAGTCCCTCACTGAGCACCCAGGCTCTAAGATCTGAGCGCCCATCTTATCCGTTGGGCCAGGCGCCTGTTGTAGCCCTACCCCTGGTCAGGTGCCTCCCTGCTAAGCAGTCTCTGGGTGGGAAGTTCGTGGAAAGAGGACAGTGTTGGTCCATCTGAGACCCTTGAGAATGCCCCGCCCCTCCGTTTCCCAGCCTGCCACTGGAGCGTCCACTCAAATTGCCCTGACACCTTGTTTCCTTGGCAGCTTCAAGACAAGTTCCGCCAGATGGCCCTGCGTATTGCTGACATGTGGCTGGGCACAGACAAAGACTGGAAAATGGGAAAGACCAAAATTTTCCTGAAGGTGAGACCCCCAAGACACTTGCCTCCCCACAGCGCCTTGGGAACCCTGCCCTTGGCCCAGGCACAAGCAGGCTTTCCTTACTCAGTTGCTCTGAACCAGAGTCCCGCGGCACAGAAAACCCTGCCTAGAACGGCGAAGTCTAAGGAAGGGAACACGGGGTGGGGCAGGAGGGCCCAGCCCAGTTATAGGAGGCTTAGGAGACCTCAAAGCAGTACACCAGGGGAGGGTCACGGAGCCGCCTCACCTAGGACAGACCCTCCGTGGCCCCTGGGCAGAGAATAAAGAAAAGGGAGAGGAAGCCAGGGCTCCTGCGACCTCAGAACCCTCTGCCAGCTCCAGCTCCGCCCCACCCTCCCGGCCCCTTTCTCCTTCACGCAGTGTGGTCAGGGACAGGGCGGAGAGGAGAAGGGCTTGCACAGCATATGGAGAGGTACCAGTCTTTGGGAGAAGGTCATCTGGGTCCCTGGGTCCCGCAGCCTGGGAGCGCCAGCCCCTGGCCCTCCTTGCCCCAGCCCAGGTGCTCTCTGGGGCTGCCGCTACTCTGCTCCATGTGGGCACGCCCAGTGCAGTCCGTTTGTCCTGCACTGCCTGCACTTCAGGACACGCGGACGGATGGCGCCAGAAAAGATAGGCTTCTCTGCGTGAAACGAAGTCCACAACCCCCTCTGAAGCTTCCTTCTGAAGTGGAGGGCCCCTCCCACACCGCTCAGTGAGGTGGGGAGGGGGCGAGGCCAGACTCCCCGCCATCGGGCACACACAAGGCAGAATGAATAGGGTTCGTCCTGACACTCCAAGGAATCAGATGCTGGGTAGTTTGTAGTGAAACAAGCAAGAGCCTGCTATAGGGAATGCAGATTTCATATAAAAAATTGGGGTGGGGAGAACAACATAATTCTAAGAAACATTTGGTATGGGCCAGGGTCGAACCAGGCAGCCTGCTGGACCAGGCAGCCCCTTGCACCCTTTTGTGTCAGCCTCACCAGAAAAGAGATGAACAGCCTGGTGAACTTTGTAAACCCTTCCTCTGGCATTTCACCGAGCTTATCTCCCCAAAGGGCACAGCCCCTTCACAGAACTCATCTCCCAGGGCCAAGCTTCTTCCCTCAGTGTTCCAGGAGGCAGATGGGTGTTCTCACAAACTATATTCTGACTCAGACCCTGCAACTGCAATATCAGGAAGCCTCATCCCTTTATTGGTACATACATTCTTGGCTCAAGCCCTATATATGTCCCACCACTCCAATACCAGTTGCGGCTTCCCTGGCCTAACTCTCGAGCCGCGGGACTGTCCAGGAACTCAAGATGCTTCTCTCTCTCTCTCTCTCTCTCTCTCTCTCTCTCTCTCTCTGCTGTCCCTTCCCTTCCCAAAAGTCCTTCACTACTGCCAATAAAGTTTATCCTCTTCATCCCTAACTGAGCTCTGTCTCCTCTCTGTGGCTCCATGTCTACCTCTCACGTTGGACCCCCAAATACTTCAAGCCCCCACTTCTCCAGTTCTCCAGAGCAGAAAGAGAGGTTGCCAGATGGAATTTGTAAGAATCAAGAGTTGAAATGGGAAGCTCTTGGAAGGAGGCGAGGGGTAGATCTGGGAGATCCCTTCCGTGAGTCACAGCAAAGTCAGAGGGAGGGCCCTTTCCCCCTGCCTGCCTCCCTGGAGGCCTGGGCTGGAGGCCGGCTTCAGGGACAAAGCCCCCTCTAGACCGGGCTGGGAGATGGGGGGGGGGGGGGATGTGTGAGGGTTGGGCAATGTCTGATGCTTCTCCCGTCCATAGGACCACCAAGACACTCTGCTGGAAGTTCAGAGGAATCAGATCCTCGATACCTCAGCCATCACCATCCAGAGGGTCCTGCGCGGATACAAACACAGGTGCCAGCCCTGCCCTGCCAGCTTCCCTGCCCACCCCTCACCCCGTTGACACAGGACCACGGCCCAGCAAACCAGGCTACGTGCTCACATGCTTTCCCACTGGGCCCTCCCTCCCCCAGGTGCCTGAGGCACGGGCCTCTCAGGATCCCTGGCCAGGCCTGCAGCCTGTGGTGGCCAGAGCATTCCCCTTCATTGTTTGATTGGGGCAAGGAGAGGGGGGCAAGAGGGGGTGCACAAAGACTTACCAAGTAGGCTCTAGGCTCTAGGCTAGTCTCAACTGCACTTAGATGTTTTCCTTCGGTAGACTTAGACCGGGTACAGGCTTGGATTCGAAAGATAATCTGATTTTGTGAAGGAACCCTGGTGTGATGGTGGTTAAGCACTTGTCTGCTAACCTGAGGGTCAGTGGTTCAAACCCACCAACTGCCCCAAGAGAGGAACATTAGACCGCCTGCCTCTGCTAAGATCTACAACCTTGGAAACCATCTGGGTACTTCTACTCTGTCCTATAGGGCATCGGGTCCCTAGTAAGTAGACACTTGAGTCGCATTTAGATTTAAAATGAGCAGTGTTTCCCCCTTACATTCTTCATGATCAGAGGACTCTCCAAGTCGCAGTCCCCTAAGCAGCCCCATCTGCTCTTCACCAGCTACACGAGCTGTGAGACGACCCCTGTGAGTGTCCAAGACTGACTCTGTATTGGGCGTAGGAAGCCCGTCTTTCTCCCACACAGCAGCTGGTGGTCTTGTGAATTGCAACCTAAAGCATAACCCCTCTGCCACGGGGCTCCGTAACACAATGATCACTGGTTAAACAATGCCTGCAGTTGAAAGCCACTGTTTTCCAACGTGACAATTTAGTCCTGTGAAAACACGGATGATTTGGCAGTGTTCAGAGACATTTTTGGTTTCTACAACTTGGTGGTGGTGATGTGTGTGTGTGTGTGTGTGTGTGTGTGATATGTGTGTGTGTTGGGAGGGGGGCTGTTGCTACTGGCATCTAGTATGAAGAGACCCAAGATGCTTTTTATAATTTTATAATGAATATTTATGATGCTTACATAACTCTTACCACAACCCATCCGTCCATCCATTGTGTCAAGCACATTTGTACATTTGTTGCCCTCATCATTCTCAAAACATTGCTTTCTACTTGAGCTCTTGGTATCAGCTCCTCATTTTTTCCCTCCCTTCTTGGACCACCCTCCATGAACCCTTGATAAGATATATTTTATTATTATTTTGTCATGTTTTACACTGTTTGACGTCTCCCTTCACCCACTTTTCTGTTGTCCATCCCCCAGAGAGGGGGTTAGATGTAGATTCTTATGATCGGTTCCCCTTTTCTACCCCACCTTTCCTCCACCCTCCTGGTATCGCCACTCTCGCCACTGGTCTCGCCACAAAGGGATGATCTGTCCTGAATTCCCTTTGTTTCCAATTCCTTTCTGTATCAGTGTACATCTTCTGGGCTAGCTGGATTTGTAAGGTGGAATTGAGATCATGATTGTGGCGGCGGGTGGGGTGGGGGAGGGTGAAATATTAAAGAACTTGAGGAAAGTTGTATGCTTCATCAGTGTTACATTGCACCCTGACTGACTCCTCTCCTTCCTGTGACCCTTCTTTAAGGGGATATCCGATTGCTTACAGATGGATTTTGGGTTCCCACTTCACACTCCCCCTTATTCACAATGATATGATTTTTTTGTCCTTTGATGTCTGCTACCTGGTCCATCGACACCTCATGATCACACAGGCTAGTGTGCTTCTTTCATGTGGGCTTTGTTGCTTCTGAACTAGATGGCCATTTGTTTATCTTCAAGCTTTAAGACCCCAGACACTATATCTTTTGATAGCTGGGCACCGTCACCTTTCTTCACCACATTTGCTTCTGCTCCCACTTTGTCTTCAGCAATCATGTTGGGAAGGTGAAAATCTTAGAATGCCATGTTAATAGAAGAAAGTGTTCTTGCATGGAGGGAGTACTTGAGTGGAGGCCAATGTCCACCTGCTACATTAATACTACAATAAATATATGCACATAGATCTATTTCCCCATCATCATATTTAAATATATCTACATATGTTCATGCTGTATTTAGACTTCTATAAAAGCCCTTGCCTCCTAGTTCTTTCCTCTATTTCCTTGTACTTTCCTCTTGTCCCACCATCATGTTTAGTCTTCATTTGGGTTTCAGTAATTCCTCTCAGTTACATTGCCCTTGATCAAACCCTACCAGGGCCTCCTACAACCCTCCTTGCCACTGATTTTGGATCACTTGTTGTTCCCTTGTCCCTGGGTTTTTGTTAATACCACTTCCTTTGCCCCACTTCCCCCTCTCCTATGTCCCCCCAGAAACATCGGTTTCATTGTTTTCCCCTTCAGAATGTTTATCCCACCTATCTTATCTAGATAGACCTGCAGAGATAATAATATGCACAAAAGCAAGACAGAACAAAACAGAGCAACAAAAGAAAACAAGACAAAATGACAACAAACCAATGACAAAGAAAAAGAAAAGCCTGTAAATAGTTCAAGGTCTGTGTGTTGACCTTTTGGAGTGTTTTCTGGTTGAGTCTCGTGGGGTGCCACACTCTGGCCCCAAAGTCTCTTTTTGGCATTCCCTCAGGCCTTCCTTGCTCTGCACATAATGTGCACTTTTATGATGCATAGAACAGTTCTCACAAAATGTGTCTAGTTCCAGTTGTCAATAAGCTGAGGTGAAGAAAGCTTGATTTATACCCGTCCTGTTATTTTCTTGTCTAACTAATTTTACTAGCCAGGAGAGAAAGCACATCATTCAATAGTAAGGATATTTATGGAAAATGTCATAATTGATGTTGATGTCCTTTCCTCTATTTCTCCTTTGAGGTGCAACTAAAAGCCCTGGACAGTCTACCTTGTCCTGTAGGGCCGTACTGAGTCAGCATCGACGCGATAGCAGTGAGTTTGTGTCGTTGGTGTCCAGTGATGTCCAGCCAGGTCTGACGCAGAGAAACAGACTGTAGGAAGCAGAATGGAGGACTCCTTTCCCCCACCTGCCCTCTCGGTCGTTGCTCTGTGTGAGCAACAGCCTCGGTAGTGTCCCTCGTGTGGAGGCTCTCGCTCGGGCTCTGTCATGAGCGGTGTGAGCAATGATTAGAGAATGCTCAATGACATTTTCGAATGCTTGGTTTATTCACTGCGAACATTCATTACAAACATCACACATCAAACAATTTGAAGTCTTACGGGTTAAGTAGAAGTAAAGTATAATGTAGCAAACAAGTGGAATGGTATATAAACATAAAGGTTAATTCAGCAAGCACCTTTTTTTGTTGTTGTTTTTTGGGAGGGGTTATTTGTTACTGTTGTTGTTGTTGTTGTTGTTCTTTTGGGGCATCACTGCCCTTTGGTGGTCGTGGGAGCTACCCAGCGCTACTCCTGAAAGCCGCCGCTGGATTTGAACCACCAAACCGGCAGACCGCAGTCCCGCACTCAACCACTTACCCCACTGGGGCTCAGCCCCTCAGCAAGCATCTTAAAGTTAAAAGTTCCAGTCCATTATAGCCAATGCCTTCATCAGTGTACTCACCCTGGACACCAGGTGGAGAGAGTAGGAGTTGATGTCTCCTGGATCCTATGACCGACTCTGGGTTCCAGGTTTTATACACAGTGACAAGCAAAGTTTGTAAATTCCCACAAGGGCCAGTTGTCTTGGTTACTTCTTATCAGCCTGACACTTTTGATGGTCATAGGTTGAGTGTTGGGTTTTTTTTGGCGGGAATGTGTCATCTCTTGTAGCAGATGGGTGTTGACTTGTGTGGGAAGGTTGGGTATGTACATTTGATGGTCAGCGGGGACGTGCAATCTCTTGACTTGTACAGGGAGGTTGTTTATGTCTATTTGGTGATCATACGTTGACTCATCTTCGGGCGAGAAAGCATCATCTCTTGTAGCAGATGGTCAGCGTCTTGCAAGGCCGTTTTCACAAAATGGAGCTTCTCGTGCTCTCATCATGCTCACGTCCCTCGACTGGACCACGCAGGATGCCCTTTGTCAGGGGCTGGTCCCTCCCAGGACCATGGCTGAGGCATGTGCAGCAGGGTCTCACCTCTCCTCCTCTCGTTCTTCTCGACTTTTCCCACGGTAGACCTGTGCTTCCTCCTCTAAGTCCACAGCACCTTTCTTAGTCTTGTCTGCACTATAATTCAGATGCATCGATTGCCCTCATCTATTTTCCGGCTCTTGCATACTCTCGACACTGTCCAATTATTTTTGTTTTTCAGTTATTGAATTTTTTACTCTGAAAACCAGTGGTTCTCATCTATCGCTGCATGCTAGAACACCTAGGAAACGAAATTTCAAAACATTTGTCAATGTGCACCAAAAATTTACACATACACACGTATTCTCCAGACCCTACTAGGAAATATTCTAACTTAATTAGGCCAGGGGTTTGGAAACCCTATGGGACATTCATCAAGACCTATTAAAGTTTGCCAGATGATTTTAATATGGTTGGGACCCATCATTCCAAACCGAAGTAAATTATCAAAAAGTTATTAAAAGTGATACAAAAGCTCAGGATTGCAGAGCGGGCTGGAAGAGCCGCTCCCTGGTGGGGGGTGCTCGTGGCCCTTCCAGGGTCCCCAACACTGTTCCCCCCGAGACGGAGGCGGCCGAGCTCGACGCCCTGGCCGGTGTGAAAAGACTGAGCATAAAGCGGAGGCGGTTGGAGCAGGTGCAGTGGGGAAACGCTTTGGCCCGCCGGCTAACCCAGAAGCACTTTGTAGACAGGGGTGGGCCTGGCATAGAGGATTCACACTCCAAACAAGTGACAGAGGGCGGCACGAGCCCGTTGGACAGACTGGACACAGCTGGACCGGCGGAGCCCTGTGCTGTGAGAGCGCGCGGAGGCCGGCGAGCCTTCCTCTGTGGGTCTGCCGGACCCACGTAAGAGCGGGTGGTTTGCAGATAGTCACCCCGGCAGGGAGCAGATCAAAGGAATAAAAGTCTCAGACCATGTCCTGGTGGCGGGCAAGGGTGGTTTCCCAACAGAGACAGGGGACCCAAGGCGAGCGCACGGACTGGCCCAAGGCGCTGAGACTCCGTTCGCGAAAGCCCTGGTTGAAGATGCCTTTGACCCCTCTGGAAGAGGAATTCGTCCCGGCCGCATGAAGACTGGACAGCCGTGGGCTGGGGCTCAGGGTTGCACGGGTTGCCACGTGGGGTGATGCAACATGATCCTTACCAAGGTCTATCAGAAATGACCCCCCCGGTCCACGCTTCCTGGGAGCCGCGACCTCCGTGTGACTAAGAAACTCCTGGGTTTCCCACCTCTAGGCTCATCAGTGAACGTGTCTCTGTTGGAGAAGTTCTCAGAATAACTGCCTCTCTTGGGGCTGTCTGACTGGAGAAATGCCGGGTAGGGGCCCTCCCTGGGTTTTTTCCCCCTCGCACACAGACAGCTCTGACCCCCAGCTCTGAAACAGAGCCGGCACATAGGCTAGACATGCGATTCTGTGGAAGGCTGTCTTGCGCTCTAAAGTGAGCGACTGCTGTTAGATTGTTCGGTTGTGTTGTATCTTTCCTTGTACTGTTAAACTGGGAACTGTATTGGTTTGGGGAGAAATGTCATACATACATTGCTGCTTGCAGAGAATATAGTTAATGTTGCTGTTTGGTTTGCAATGTCTAAAAAGAAAGAAAGAAAAAGAAAAGATACAATTAGATGTATCACACTGCCCTGGCTGTCTCTGCTGCCTGGAAGCCTGGTTCTTTTAGATCCATCCTGAATTTCTCCCCGCAGGAGAGAAGGAAATTCCCTGGAGATTTCCAGACCCTCCTATCTTTTCCTGTTCCTGCAGAGGGTTCCACGTCCCAGGGTCTCTGACCTGAAATGATCATTTCAGGTTTATGCTGCCAAGAGGAGCTGGTGTCCATCAAGGAAGAATATTGGAAATGGCTGTATTCCTTCATAGATTTTTGGAGACGGTGAAGATATGATCATTTTGATAGCTGGACTGTCTTCATTCAGAAATGCAATGTTGCTGAGCCCCGGGTGGCTTTGTGGTTGCGCGCGGGACTGCAGCCCACTGGGATGGAGGTTCAATTCCAGCAGCGGCTCCACAGGGGCAAAGGCTGGGCCTCCTACTCCTACCTCCTGAGGGCAGTGATGCCCAAAAAACAAACAAACAAACAAACAAACAGAAGTGCAATGTTAGGAGCAAATGGAGGTGCTGATGGATTTCTATGACTGACTTGGTCATAAGGAGGCCTGGAAGTGCCGGGGGCTAGGCGTTGCACTGCGAGCCACAAGAACGGTGGTTCGAGTCCACCCGCTGCTCTATGGCAGGCAGATGAGACAGACTGTCTTCTCCTGTGGAGATTTGTAGTCTTGGAATCCCGTGGGGGGTCACTCTGGGTTGCAACTGACTCAATGGGAATGGACTCTGCGTAACTTCGCCTGACAGAGGAGTCCTGGGAGTGCAGTGGTTACATCTTCAGCTACTCACTGAAAGGTCGGGGGTTCAAACCTTCCAGCAGCCCCGTGGTAGGAAGATGTGGCAGGCGCCGTCCATAAAGACATAGAAGCTTGGAAGGCTTCTGGGAGCAGATGGACTCTGTCCTATAGTTTTGCCCTGAATTAGAACCTACTGGCTGACAAGGGGGTTGAGTTTGGAACCTGGCTAGATGTCTTTTGAATTATAGAGAGTTCCGGAAAAGGAACTGCTGTGTCTACCTAGGTATCTATGTCCCTAGCATTGCACTGTCTCTCTCGCCTCCTTTCCACAAAACCAAACTGGAGCCAAATGTTCCCCCGTCGAGTTGCCGTTGACTCACCGTGTAGCAGGGTGGCACTGCCTCTGTGAGTTTCCAAGGCTGGGGAGACTTTACAGGAGCAGGCGGCCTCACCTTTCCCCCGCAGAGTGGCTGCTGGCTTTGAACTGCTGGACTGTGGTTAGGTGCCTAGTGTGTAACCCATGGCACCACCAGTGCTGGTGGAAATGTCTGGAATGATCCTGTGCCTTGCACTCCCTTCCAGGAAGGAGTTCTTGAGGCAGAAGCAGGCTGCTGTCACGGTCCAGGCCAACTGGAGAGGCTTCTTAACGCGGCGAAACTTCAAGCTGGTGAGAAAAGCAATTGAGAAAGGTCGGGACCAGGAGCAGGGGGTCACACTGCCTACTAAGAAGTGAATTTAAAATGTCTACTGACATGGGAGGTCATGGGTAGGAGGGGTTAATCACTTAACAGGGTTTAAAATAATTAGACCTCAGTGTCCTACCCACTCACAAATGTGCATGTTCTCTCTCTCTTTTCTTTCTTTGAGAAATAGTGTTTTATTAATCGTTTTATGGGGGGCTCATACAACTCTTATCACAATCCATACATCGACCCATTATATGCAAAGCCCATTTGTTGCCATCATCATTCTGAAAACATTTGTTTTCTACTTAAGCCCTTGGTATCAGCACCTCCTTTTTCCACTCCCTCCCCACTTTCCCCTTCCTCATGAACCATTGATAATTTATAAATTATCATTATTTTGTCATATCATACACTGTCTGATGTCTCCCTTTGCTCACTTCCCTGCTATCTGTACCCCAGGGAGGTGGTTATATGTAGATCCTTATAACCAGTTCCCCCTTTCTACCCCACCTTTCCTCTATCCCCCGGTGTCACCACTCTCCCACTGGTCCTAAAGGGATCATCTGTCCTGGATTCTCCATGTTTCTGGTTTCTATCGGTACCAGTGTACATCCTCTGGTCTAACCGGATTTGTAAGGTAGAATTCAGATCATGATAGTGGGGGAGAGGGGAAGAAGCATTTAAGAACTAGAGGGAAGTTGCATAGAGAAATAGCTTTTAATGCCAAAATTAATATCTAGATCGCCAATTACCAAAGCAAATTTATGGTGGGGAGAAGATCATAATCATTCTTAAGGGGCTTTCCAAACCATTTGTGCAACAACTGCCCCTAAATTGAGAAATTCTAGCTTTAGGGGGTAACTCCCTCTGCAAAGAATCACTTTTCCTAGTGATTTTTCCTCACTCGGTGGCTCTCACACCTGAGCATGCAACGTATTAATAAAAATTGATAGAGTTTTTCTTATTGTGGTCAAATATATTTGATAAAGCATTTGTCATTTCACGTATAGCTGTTCAGGAAAATGACGCTCTTGCTGTGCACCCAGCTCTGCTGGCTGTTCCACGTGTTTTCATTGTCTTCAGTGGGAACTCGAGCACCCTCTCCACCGCACCTTCTTGTGAACGCAATCTCATGTTGCAGGCTCATGGGCCATAGACCCCTCTCCTGACAAAACCTGGCCCTCTCTAGAATGGATTGGAGGTGCTTGACTCTGAAATTAGTTCCTGGCTCTTCCCATTGAAACCCAACAAGTAAACTAACGAATGGATTATTCTCTGTTTCCAGCATCTCTCTCTGTCTCTCACTCACTCGCTTTCTTAACCACAGACTAATTGGTGTCTGCTACACAAATGGACCAAGCAGCCTTGTACGCACACATGACAAGCTTGTCTTGTCACGAGCCAGGCCGTGGCTGTACCATGCTATGGTAATGCCAGCAAAACGGCTCCAGGCTGTGAGTCCAGAGGCAGCCTGTCCGTGTTCTGTCTTCCTAAAGGCATCATGGTAGCAGACATATGAAGAAAGGCCTCTCAGAGCCTGTTACTTTCCATGCACCATTTTATCTAGGGAAGGCCTGACAGCTAAGGAAAACTGGGACCGTGTGGACAGTTAGTAAGGAGTCAAATGAGGAGTTGAATTCCACTCTGCTGACTTCAGCGCCTGGCTGGTAAGGCATGACACTGGCCTTCTGGTGGATCGCCGGCGTGGGTCAGTCTCTAACCCTTATAGGCTGGTCCTAGAGAGGTCAGCAGGAGGTCAGCACAAGCTTTCAGTGATGGGCCACCAGGGCCCAGGATTGTTTGCAGCACAGAAGTGGGTAATCCTCCACCCCTTGTTTCTTTTACTTGTCATACTTCCTAACAAAGAAATTAGCTCAGTTGGCTAGCCCTAGACTTTCACACAGACATGCTAGCTCCCAACTAATTTACTGGAATTGCTTCCAGGTGGGAAAAGGGAAGCCTCTGGAATTCAGTCACCTATGGAAACATCTAAGCCAATGCTCGATTGCAGTCACTAGGGAGACATCGTTCTTTTGTTATTAAACACATGCCGCCTTAGCACTTAGTGGAGTGCCAGATGCTATTCTTAGCCCTTCGAAGGTCACAACAGAGCTGATGCACATGCTCACATTGTGTAAAAGGCTGGCATCAGTCTTCTCAGGCAACTCTGAAGCTGGTCCTACTCCATCATCTCAGGACAACTACTTGCTCCCTGTCTCTCTCCAAAGGCCCGGTGCTCGGACCCAGTGGTTCTCAACCTCCCTAAGGCCTCCACCCTTTAATGCAGTTCCTCCTGTTGTGATGACCCCCCAACCATCAGAAATATGTATTCTCAATGGCCTCAGGCGACCCCTATGGAAAGGTCTCCACCTCCAAAGGGGTCGCGGCCCACAGGTTGAGAACCTCTGCGTTAGGTCCCAGCCCCCCACGAGTGTGCCTTCGCTCCCCTCGCAGATTCTCCTGGGCTTTGAGCGCCTGCAGGCCATCGTCCGGAGCCGCCTGCTGGCAAGGCAGTACCAAGTAATGCAAGAGAGGATGGTCCGCCTGCAAGCCTTGTGTCGCGGCTACCTGATCCGGCGCGCCGTCCAGGACAAGAAGAGGGCACTGGTGGTCATCCAGGCGCATGCCCGGGGCCTGGCTGCTCGGCGCCACTTCCAGAGGAAGAAAGCAAATGTGGGTTGCTCCTGCCTCTCGGGTGGGGTTTGGGAGGGGGTGGAACTGGAGGGGGCTGCGGAGGGGCCGGGTTGGGAGGGTCGAGAGCGTGAGGGGCAAGACAGAAAAGCCCCTTTGGAAAGTCACCATTCTCAAGCCAATGGAAAAGTGTTCTGCACGAACACAGCCCGTCCTTATCCAAAGCTGTGAAAGCAGCGGCCCAGCCTGTCATCGGTCCGGGAGCTCTTGGCCAACCTCCCGTGTTGGTAAGACACAGCGGTCAGGTATCACACCATCCTTTGAAAACGACGTCTCTCTGTGTACCAGCCGTGGCAGGACAATATGGGTCTTGCTTCCGTGAGGTGCTTAGCCTGGACGGCCAGCGTAGCTTCATGCTTGGTTCCCTGAGCACAGCGGGGCCCGCGGTAAACTTCCCCTACCCCCCCTCGTCAATCCTTGCAGGAACACCTGGTCATCCCCACCGCCCAGCCACAGGACTCAAGTACTCTTCCTGCCAGGAAGCGTGAGTCCATCTACGACCCCCTCACCGACACTGAGATGGTGGAGAAAGTGTTCGGCTTCCTCCCGTCCATGATTGGGGGCCATGAAGGCCAGAGGTCACCAAGCTTTGAGGTAAGACACAGCCTTGTCATTTGAGGGGTCAGCCCCAGGTGAGCATGGGAAGATCTCTCCCAGTCCCTGACCTCTCTTGGGTAAAGTGAGCAGACGTTCTGCTTTTTAGCAATTTAACAACGTCCCGCGACGTTTTAAGATTAAAATAAATATATTACAATACTATTTTTGTGTTCTATGAGCATTTTTGTTGCTCCATATAGACCAAATTTTTAATCAAGAACTCCACCCCCGGTCAATGGTGCCCCACTTAAAATGTGGTCACTTTACTCTTGGGGGTAGTTAAATCGGGTGGTCAAACTGCTACAGGCCCCAATGGTTGTGCAGAGAAAGGTGAGGGGAACGGGAAGGAGTTTCCGTGGTCACACCTACACACAAAAAGCAGGCCCTTTAATGGAACCATTTCCTAGAGGTTTGACAAATGCCCGCTATTGGACTTCAGAGTGCAACAGCACCCCAAGAATCTGACCCCTCCTCTTTCACAACCTGGCCAGGCTGGCTCTGCAGGACCTGCTGGGCAAAGGAGGAGGGAGCAGGAACCCAACAGCATCCCCAGGGCCACCCTCACCACACCCTGCTCAGGGCCGGGCACCCAAGGTGCTCAGGGCTTGGCAGGACTCAGTAGCGAGATGTGCACGCACCTGGCTGGGTTGTGCTTCTGCCAGACCCAGACTGCGCAGAAAGACAGGAAGGACAATGAAGGCAGCGAACTAGAAGAAAGAGGTCTAGACAGAGACTGGCTACAGGGCACTGTGCACCAAGGAGGCCACCAGATGGCCTAGACCAGACGTCCTCAACTATGGCCCGCGGGCCACATGCGGCCCACCAAGGACATTTATCTGGTCCACCAGGTGTTTTTGCTACACTGCCTGTCCTGATTAGCAGCTGACTCATACCTGGCCTACAGTGAATTTGTTCATAGTTGGGTTTGTTTGGTTTGTTCTTTTTTTAACTATAGTCCGGCCCTCCAATGGTCTGAGGGACAGTGAACTGTCCCCCTGTTTAAAAAGTTTGAGGACCCCTGACCACATTCTGTGGCCCATCCCACAGAAGCCCTTGGGGTCCTACTGAATATGATGTGGGTGGGGGGGAGGGGGAGGGGTGTCAGAGGGCAGAGGTCTGCATACCCATGTATACAGATCTTTCTGTTACCCCGAGTGTACGCCCCATCAATAGCTAGCTCGCTGTTACCTGAAGGACATGCTGGTTCATACCTCTGTCTCCCCTTTGGCCCCCAGGATCTGGAAACAGAGACGGAGCAGCTACCTGAGGTGGACCTGGACACCGTCCCGATGGCTGACGAGCCTGATACAGAGGTGGACAGTCTCGACGGGCAGTATACCTTCCCCAAATTCGCAGCCATCTACTTTCAGAAACTCGCCACCCACACCTACATCCGGCGGCCCCTGCAGCACCCTCTGCTCTACCATGAGGATGACATGGACTGCTTGGTATCCCGAGCTGGCCTTGGGCTGGGCTTGAGAGGGAAGAGGGCATGGGTGAGGGGGTGGTCCTGCATTGGGGGTTCCAGTGGGTTCCTCTGCCTGTTTTTTCAGGTTGCACTGACTGTCTGGACCATCATCCTGAGATTCATGGGGGACCTCCCGGAGCCGGGGCTTCTTGCCAGGACCAACCCATCCGACAGCACAGCGGTATGGCCAGTTCACAACACCCTGCCATGGAGGGCAGCTCCCGGTCTCCACAGCCTGGCAAATCCGCCCGGGCCCAGCGGTGCCAAGCAGGCAGACAGAGGAGGGCCTTCTCGGGGCTGTTTGGGCTTGAACCACTCTTGACAATCCTGAGTCGAGGGTTGTACTCAGGATTTTTGTCCACACAGTAAATGGAAAGCATCCTGTGACTCTCAGATTAGGCTTTGTCTGAACCAGAGAACAACACAGTCGGTGCTGCTGCAAGTGGAACATCTGTAGGGCTGAGGCTTCCCTGTGCATTTAAGCCCTAGGCAAACCACCCTATCAGTGAGGAATGATGATGCTTATTCGATAGCTGAATAGACAGAGGCTCAGTCGGAATAACTGATAGGTCCCAAAATCACAGAGACAGCTGGGATTTTTATTTATCCTGCTGAATTCAAAGGCCCATCCCTTGACCTGTGTATACACTACCCTGCTCACAACAGTAAGGTAAATTCATATCCATTTTCATTTTAGTCCAAAGTCCTTCCAAAGACCCCAGTTTCCTGGGGTAGTCTCGGTGGGGAAAGTTGAAGGACTTACGTGGCTGTGACTGCCCGCAGAGGCTGCCCGCAGCTCATGAGCTCTCCACACAGCAGGGCTCTTTGGGGGATGCCTTATGGGGACTTGTGAACAGACTCACCATAGAAATTTACAACAGTCGGCAGCTTGGTTCAGATGATGGCCACACATGGCCTAGGGATTACATGGAAGTTTCCCAGCCCTGAGCCCTGACTCTTTGTCAACTGACAGTGTGGACACTACCAGAATATATTCATCATCTATGGCTTTGAAAGAAGTCACCCCCAAACTGAGATGCTCAGAACCGCAAGCACTCGCCTCTGAGAGTGCGAGATTGAGGGTGACTCGCTGTGTGGTTCTCACTCACAGTCCCGCAAGAGGTGGGTTCCGGCTACAGCTCACCTGAGATGTGGCAGACTGAAGACTCCACTCCCAAGGTGTCGCACTCCCAGGACCCTAGGCAGGAAATCATGATGCCTTGCTTTGTGAAACTCCCCACCAGGCTGCCCAATTCCCCTGAAAGCAAATGACCCCAGAGATGCAAGCCTCTGTTGGGTGTCACGCCCATCAACCTATCCTATTCTGTTGGTCACGTAGACCGAACTTGATGCAGAGTGGGCCGAGCTATAGGTCATGGCTCCCCTTGAAGATTGGCTGCTCCCTTGCCCCGTCTGGAGACAGAGGCTGGGGGAACAGCCTGCCAGGTGTGCTTCCTGGATGGGTACATGAGTATCCACTGTGTGGCCCCTGGCTGCCACCTAGAGATCTGGCCAACTAAGCTCAGTCCCTGTGCCCCCATGAGTCTGTTGTGTGCCATTGAGTCACTTTTGACTTAGAGTGACCCTGTCGGCCAGAGTAGAACTACCCTGTGGAGTTTCCTAGGCTGTCATTTTAAATGGCTTTGTGGACATATACTTCACACATCACACAATGTGACCATTCAATCAAAGGAGGAAGATTTGTGCGATCATCACCACGATCAATTTCAGAATATTTCTTTCTTACACTCATTACTGTTGGCTCCCCATTTCCCCCTATCCTCCCCTATCATGCCCCTAGGTCAGTGGTTCTCAGCCTCCCTAATGCTGTGACCCTTTAATACAGTTCCTCATGTTGCGGTGACCCCCAACCATAAAATTATTTTCGCAGCTACTTCATCCCTGTCATTTCGCTATGGTTATGAATCGGGTG
>PVJH01026558.1:0-29891 GCA_004026705.1 Nesogale talazaci
CCTCCTGAGAAGCCTTACATAACTATTTATGGAGTAGAACAGCAACCCCCCAAAACAAATTACCTGCCATCGAGTCAATGCTGACTCTTTGACCCCTAGTGTGTTTCTAACACTGTAAAGGAAAGTAGAAAGGCCCGTCTTTCTCCTTGGGAGCAGTTGGTGGTTTTAAACTACCAGCCATGCAGATTACAGCCCAACACATAACCACTGTTCCACTCAGGTTCCTAAGCTACGGCTTTCTCCCAAAGAGTGCTAGTGCTTTCAAATGGCCAGTTTGGGAGATTGCAACCCATTACTCTGCTAGGGCTCCTTCCTATCACGCGAGGTAGTAAATTGAATTCAAAAGTACAGTATGACAAAACCTACTTGGCTCCTCGACCTATAAAGTAACATTCTCTAACCCATTTTTAATAAAAGGCATATTTTTACCTCCAGTGACAAGATTCCTATTGTGATAGCTAGGTTTATTATGCCAACTAGGCAAACAGGAACACCTGTGTGGAGTTTGATCAGGTCGCAGCTTGATTGCAAGGTGATCGAGATAAATTAAGACAGCTGGCATCCCATGTATCTCTTGCTTTCTGGTGATCAGACCAGCATAATGTTGGTTTAGTTAGTTCTCTGCTCCAACCTGTGTGATATACCCTCTGTGAGCCAAACCAATGCAAGGATTTTTCCCCTAGAGCTTAAGACTCATTGAGACCTGCTTCACCATGCTGCTGGTGCTTACTTTGCTTGAACTTGAGACTGTGGATTCTGTCGCTGTACCATCACTTAAGTTGCAGATCTCATATCCGTCTGCTTTGCTAAAGTGCAATGCTACTGTTGCTAACCCTCCCTGCTATCTGGTGCTGTGGGCAGATTCTGCCTACCTTGCCTGAGGGAAGACCCCACCATTTGCTTCCTTGACTTTGGGCCCAGAAGCCCATTTGAGTTTAAGGGCTTCCAGTATATTAATTGTTCCACAAAAGTGAGTTGAACTGAGCCTTCTGTCCAGCTGCATGAACTAATGAGCTGCTATATTCCTTTTCTCCTTATAAACCTATACACACATATCTTTATGTAGCTATACTACATATATATATAAATAGATAGATAGATAGATAGATAGATATAAAATCATAAGTGTCTTGGTTTTCTTTCTCTAGAAAACCTTGCCTAACATACCTATTTTTCCTTGTTAGCTTAGAATTAGCACCCACAAATCCTAACAAGGATTCCTAAAAAATTCTGAATCAGCCATTTGGATTTTTAAGGTGGATGGCAAAGAATGAATATCGTGAGCCAGTAAAGCAGAACAGCTTTCTAATATCAGTTAGGGAGCATCTAACAGCTGCCTTATATGCTAGACATATTACAGTATGGCCATGTAATTATATTTCAGTGGACAAGATAGGATTCATTTTCCATCAAAATTCATGTAATGATAAACTGCGCTAGCATACGGTTCTTCTAAATTTCAGAAAACACTACTGTGCAGAGCTGTCTTCTTGCATGCCATTAGCATGCTGTAGCTTTGTAGCAACACAATTGCTAAGAGTCCCTGACGTCATCAGACATTATGCTAGCATCAGCCGAGGGATCTTTGACAGTTGGGTCATAATGGCCACAGTGTGCAGGGCTGTAGGAAGAAAGGCTGGGGCTTATGGAATTTTCACTAATGTAATTATGCTATTTGCTATGCACTAGTGCCCAGTGGATGAACAAAAAGATCAAGTTGCTTTGCCAAATTCATAATCAACAATGAAAAACTTATCACTATTTCAAGACCATTACCATAGATGACTGGTAAAGCCTGACATTAGTTCTTAATATTTTTCCCACACTGTGGTATTTCACTGGTGTAGAAATGCTATGTACATTATACAAAGCTATGCTGAAACTATCATACAAAGGAATGTGGGGTCATTTGGAGAACTGGCAATCACTGAAGACAGAGTGTGCTGTAGAATTAGTCTAATAACATAGTGAAAATAAGTGGACTGAACAAATCACTTCTAGAGCAAGATAATTGAACCAAATTTCTAAACTATTCAAAGTGGTCACATGGGATTTCTATGCAACATAGCAGACATTCAAACCAAACCTGCATGATTTCAGTGACTTAAGGACATGCATTTTCCAATTACTTCGCCTTACACCAGAGATGCCTTCTCTTTTCACATTAATGGGTTTATTTTTCTAAGTGACACAATAAAGCACATTATGTTACACAAAAATTAGCGAGGTGAAATTGTAGTCTTTATGCTGTCTAGTTTAGAAATTTCTTTTTGGTCCTCTACAAGAGAATTAATGATTCTTTTTTCAGGAAGACAATATTTAACAAAAATGTATGCATTCATACCTTGTGGATATGGTAGCAATTGCATGCTCTTGTGTCAACTTGAAGTGGTGATGAGTGAAGGGGTCGAGTCTACGCTGTCCATCAGGTCACAGTCTGATCATGCTCCCTTGTGGACATAGTCTTCTCATGAGGATTCTGGGAACTTGCATTCTTTCTCTGCCTTCATCTTCCAGTTGACAAGCCACTTTGATCCAAGATGGTGCCAGCCAGAGCCCTGGAGATGCATCCACCCATAATGGGTTTCCCAGACTTTTATGAAGATCACACCCATGAGACTGTGACCTTTCTGCCTTTAGCATCTTTGTATGTACTGCATGTGTCTAAATAGGAAATTATGGACTAGTGTCGGACATATGGACTTGAGCTGGACAGGGCTAGAATGCTTTCTTAATATACAATAGCTCTTTGATATAAAACCCTCTTACACACGTGTGAGTCTTCCTGGATTTGTTTCTCCAGGTTTAACACAAACACATACACGCGCAGGAAAAAAGAGCCAAAATGTCTCAATATCTTTTATCAACTCTTTAACTTTGCCATTATAGAGCTATAACACTTCATAATAAAAATAATTTTAAATTTCTCTCAAGAATAGGGACTCCTAAAATAACATAACACTTTTCAGCAATTCATTAAGAGTATAATTATTTCAATTGTGACATTATCAAAAGAAAATGACAACAATTAATCTTTTATTATAAAGTCAAGTGGTTGTCTATCATTTTCATTATTATTATTAATATAGTAAGGATATTTAGTTTGGATTAGATATTTAGGCAGTGAGCAGTACGATTTTGTCTTTTTGATCTTATTGAGGGCTCAAACAATTCTTATCACACTCTACACATAAGTCCATTGTGTATCAAGCACATTTGTACATCCACTGCCCTCATCAATCTCATAACATTTGCTTTCTGCCTAAGACCTTGGTATTGACTCCTCATTTTTGCCCATTCCTCCCCACAAAACCCCCTCCATGACCCCTTGATGATTTATAAATTATTATTACTTTGTCAAATCTTACACTGTCTGATGTCTCCCTTCACCCACTTCTCCATTGACCATACCCAGGGAGGAGGTTATATGTAGATCTTTATAATTGGGTCCCCTTTTCTACCCCACCCTCACTTCACTCTCATCACTGATCCTGATGGGATCATCTTTCCTGGATTCCCTATGTTTCCAGCTCTTTTCTGTGCAAGTGTATATATCCTCTGGTCTAGCCCGATTTGAAGGGTAGAACTGGGATCATAGCAGTGGTAAGGAGGAAGTATTGAAGAGCTAGAGGAAAGTTGTGTGTTTCATCATTGCTACATTACACCCTAACTAGTTTATCTCCACCCTGTGACCTCTCTTAAGGAGAAGTCCATTACCTACAGATGGACTTTGGATTCCCCATCTGTACACCCCTTCTTTACACGAATAAAATTTTTAGTTCCTTGATGCCTGATACTTTCGACACCATGGTCACACAGATTGGTGTGCTTCTTCCATGTGGGCTTTGTTGCTTCTAAGCTAAATGGTTGCTTGTTTACCTTTAAGCTTTTAAGATCCCAGATGCTATATCTTTTGATAGCCAGGCACCATTGGCGTTCTTCACCACATGTGCTTATGTACACATTTGTCTTCAGCAATCCCAAAAGGGAAGGTGGGCACACAATGATATGATTTTATGTTCTTTGATGCCTGATTCATGGTCCCTTTGTCCCTTCGTGGTCTCACAGGCTGGTGTGCTTCTTTCAAGTGGGGATTGATCAAGGGTAGGGTAACCAAGAGAAATTACTGAAATCCAAATGAAGGCTGAGCATGATAGTGGGACAGGAGGGAAATATAAGGAAATAGGAGACAAGGGGCTCCTACTTAGAGGTGTAAATACAGGTATGTACATATGATAAGCATTACTCTTTTCATCATCCAAATATAGCTGTTTTATTTCTTCTGTAAGAGATATCCTTAAAAGATATCTCAGGCAATGAATAAATTTGAATGTAGGTAAAATATAATTTCTAAAGTCTACCTACTTTTATGGCACTATATTGTACCATTTCCATTTTTCCAAAGTCATGGCTATAAATCATCTGTACGTTTGTACATTCTGTGCTGCAGTGATTATATAATTTCATGTCAACTTGAATATATAAAAGTGTAGGAGTGGTATCAAGCCTGTCAATCAGATCACAGTCTCCTTGCAGGCATGACATTCACATAATGACATTCCTGGAAACCTCTGATCTCTCTCTCTTTGCCTTAACCTTCCTGTTAGTAAGCCATGCCAAGGTCTGTGAGAGTCCTGTGATGCTTTTACTGCCAGTAGATCCACAAGACTTTTCACCCACTGGCCTGTGATCTTTCTGCATTCTGCATCACTGTATATGGCCTTGTAAGTCTGAAGAGGCTTATGGACTGTTATTGGACTTATGGACTTGGGTTGTACTAGACTGGGACATTTTCCTGATATTTCCTGATATTTCTTGATATAACACTCTTACATGTACATGAGTGTCACTGAATTCATTTCTCTAGTCAACCTGGCCAAACACAAGTCTCCTTATCATCAATGGTCTTCCCTCCAGTACTTTTTTGATCAGATAACTCATATATTCTCTTAATATATCAACTTAGATAATGTCTGTCTTCTTTTCTACAGAGGATATTAATTTTGCTTCATATGTACCATTGGTATTGTACTTATATACAAATTGTACCATGTTCTCATTCCCTAAACTGAATAAGAGCATGCTTGTGGGTTAGAAATAGAATTTTCACTTCTATCTGGGACATTCTGTTTCCATTCCTGTTCAATATACCTTAATATAGTCACCACCTATGTGTCAGTGGAGTCTTGCTATTGCTATATTATGCTGAATAGATTTTGTCAAAGCTTATAGACTAAGATAGGGTAAGAAGAAAGTCCTAGTTATCTATTTCTAAAAATCAGGCAGTAAAATCCTATGCTTTTTAAAAGTCTGATCCATAGACAATCATAGGGATAATGTAGGACCAGATAGCATCTTATACTGATGTGCACTGTATAAATTAGCAGTCAGCACCATGGACCCTAACAACCACAACAAATAATGAGTCAGTGCCATCACCATTTTTATTTTGTTTTGTTTTCTGTATCTTGTATGCCAAAATTTTATAGCTTCACCTTTGCTCTGAGTCCTTGGCTAATTATTTCTATCTCAGTCAGAGCTGGATGATTTGGTCAAACTGCTGGGAGATCTAGTACTCTACTCATTTTTCCCAAAGGCTTCACTATTACAACTAAGATATGCTCAACCCAGACATGTTGGGGATTCTGCGATGGACACGGTAAATATTGGATCCATAGCATGGGTCAGCAAACTATGGCTCCTGAGCTCATGTGTTTTCTTCCATATATACACATGGCTATGAAGTAAAATCGAAAATTGAAATTAAACTATCAGTTTCATTTATAAAATTTTAAAAGGATCTTACACAGATGATTTCATTTGTAAAAAACATATTAATGGCTCTTGAAGATTTTTAAAATGTTTGTGAGGGACAGGCTTGGCTCTTTCAAATGTTTGCCAACCCATTTCCTTGGGGAAAACAGGCAAGAGTAAATTGTTCTCCATTTCTGGTGAAGAATGGACTACCCCAGCACACAGTCTTTTATATATACTGTTTTATATATACACCACAATGGGGTAGATCAGTACAGCTGTGATAGTGTCTACTTGAAAATATAAATGTTTAGGGGTGGAGTCTAGCTTGTCAATAAGGTCACGGTCTGATGGTGCCTCCTTATGGGCATGACCATCTCATAAGAAGGATCCTGGACACTTCCCCCTCTCTGTGTACCTTCCCTTCCCTATTGAGGAGCAGCATTGAGACCTGCTCAAGCCCTGTAATCCAGCCACCACCATAGGATCTGCATGATTCTACCCAATGGCCTATGATCTCCTTGCACTCTGTGTCATTGCATGTGGATGAGTGAGTCTGCAGAGGATCCTATGGACCGGTGTCAAACTTGTTAAAGAGAATATTAACCAAGAAGCATAGTAGGCATCATCACAGCTGATACAGCAAGATTGAAATAGAATCAAGTTTATAAATTTTGGTATTCCAGTAAAAACTGGACTGGAAAAAAAATCAAAGGATGAACCCCTGAAATGCGAGACTTGGGAGAGACATAGTGAGCATTTTCAGGAACCTGGTGTTGGAGATTGGATTATTTTCAGTGCTATGGACCAGTATTATGGTCACTGTTAGGAGAAAGTGACCCCATTTCCTGGTGGATACCAGAACCATCACCTTCTAGAAAGGAGTGGTGGCAAGGAGACAAGATAGAGACTGAACAAACAGGGGGAGGAGGTAGCACAGCAGGTTATTTTGAATAGTGAAAAGTCAAGATACAGTGGGCATAGTACTTCAGAAAGGGTAAATGTAGTAAGACACAGCCCAGAGGTGGCAGGTCCTTTTTGTATGTCTGTCAGAGGCCATTGAGCTTGAGTCATTTTTTAAAGGTGTTTATGCCTGGTTGACTTGGACCCAAACCGATTTGGCAAAGTCCTGGGTGATCAGACTCTGGTTCATAAATTAGACTGGTCAGGCTGCTTTCCCTGTCTTGGTCCTTTCCCACTCAGAGAGTCAAGGCCTTAATTCATTAGGAATAGTGGACACAGATCCGGCTGCATTGAGCTGGATGGGGGGCTGGGTGTCCTGACTATATCTGTGGAAGGTGGGTACTGACTGCGCTGGATCCTGGGTTGGAGGGACTGATCAGCACATTGATCTTTCAGCAGGGTCCTTGGATTATTGGCTGTCTTCTTGCTAACAATGGTGAGCAGAACCCAGTCTAGAAAACCTTGCACATGGAATTAAGCATAATGACCCCTGAAATGACAGCAGAAGTTACTAAGGACCCAGTAAGGGCATTCCATTTTTCAGACCACAGTTCCAGGCGCACTGTGAGGGGTTGTTTATACCTGAGTTTTCAGCCAACTCTAATAGTTAGCACTTGCAGCTGTCTCATGATGGTTCCAGCAGGATAAAAGTAGAGCAGTGCCCTTGATTAGCGTGATGCATGTGCCTCTTTCTTTGGTGAAAATGATAACGAAGACGAGCTTATTTTCCCAAATTATCCAGCTGGGGGGTCCCGATTGCTCATCGATGCCCTTTGTAATATAATTTAAAAATTTCTGCTAGTTATTGTAGTAGATCAATCTATGTTTGCATAAAGGGTGACATACCATAAGATACATTTAAACCCAGCCATTATTTGGTTTCTGGCTGTGAATTCATTGGGTACTCTCCTTGGCCTCTGATTTTAAAAGTAAGTCTCTACTCAAGATTCATTGACTATTATTGCCAGAACACCATCAGCCCAAACTTTGGGGTCAACATCTCCCAACTCAGGTGGTAGAATTCTGTCTAGGCAGGCAGGCTGCATAAGTATCAGGGAGAATATAGGAATCAACTGCAAAAGGACCCAAGCCTTTACCTGGGACAGAAATCTCAGCCTAACAAGGGAGAAAGGGTCTCTGATATTACTAAGAAAGGGTGTGAGAAGAGGGACCCTCTCCACATGCAAGGCAAGACTGGGGCGCTTCACAAACTTGTAGTCTATCCCAACAATCGCATGATACTCAAAGGTAAGGCAGCCTAGATGGGATCTTAAGGTTGAATCAGTGACTCTATCAAGAAGGAAAGAAATGATCAAGTTGGCTGCCATCAAATAAACAGATTTAGTTGCTCTGCAATGCCCATGCTTCCATTGTTTTCTACAGGGAAGTTAAGTTTCTAGCAGGAGTTTGATCCATAATTTTTTTCTGTTCAAGCAATCATTCCAGTATATCCATGTCTTAAAAATTCATGCCTGCTCTCATCTTGATTCATCAGCCATGGTTGAATAATAATGATAATAATAGTTATTTTATTATTGTTATTCAAAGCTTTGTTTTCAAATGTTTAGCACATACATACACCCTCTCTTTATCTCTGCCTTTGTTCTGTGTATCACCCACCCACCCACATACACATGCATTCTTGCTAAACATTCTTAGTAAGCATTTGTGCTTCTATGCTGAACTAAAGAAGTGGACAATGGACACTAGAGAAGTGCTCCAAAACAAGATAAGGCATGTGTTTATGTGGCCTTCCTAAATCGCTCCTTTACGTCTTCTAATTTCTTATTCCATTCTATACCCATTTGTAATCGATCAACAATTGATTAAACACCCTAGTCAAAAATTAGAGTACAATAATTTGAATTAGGCATGAGAGATTTGTGTGTAAACATATGGTAAAGACATATCTAGGTCAAGATCACAGATTTAATGAAGGGTAGAACAACTTCCTCTTTTAAAAATGCTAGATAAATAATTAATATGTATTAAATGATAAATAAAACATTTTAGTAAATATAATTTTAAAAACCATGCCGGAAATCTTCAATGAGGAAGGCAATTGCCTATGAGCTTGAAACAACAAGGAACCTGTTAGAGAGGAGTATCTAGACTTCTGAAATCCACAGTCAGGGAAAAAGGTATTTTCAGATCAGCTGCAGATCATGTTCCTAGGCTTCCGAGGCATTGGCACAAAATTAGGCATGTTTCAAACTGAAAAAACAAACCCAAACCCGCTGCCATCAGTTAGGTCCAACTAGTAACAGAATGGAACTACTCCCATGGGCTTCCCAAGGCTAAATCTTTACCAGAGCAGGCTGTCACATCTTTTTCCTCTGACTGTCAAACATTGTTGAAATATATGTAGAAAGAAACAAGTTCAATCATGTGTATTTTCTGAATTTGTAAATGTACTATACTTACAGACTTTCTCATTTTGTTTTCTATAGAATGAAAAACACTCCTTAAAAAAAAAAAAGAAAATGTTGCCCTTTTGATCTCTAATCATTGATTGTGGCAAGGAATGCAATCCTCTCAGCTGGTATATAGTGGGCCTACCTGCTATTTTGCCAAAAGATGGTCTCCAGGAGTGATTTCAGTTCCAGGTATTAATAGTGACACACCAGAAGACAGAGTCAAACCCAGCCATTATTTGGTCTCTGGCTGTGAATTCATTGGGGGCTCTCCTTGGAACGTTGATTTTAAAAGTAAATCTCTACTCAGGACTCATCAACTACTATTGCCAGAACACCATCCGCCCAAATGGGGTCAACATCTCCCAACTCAGGTGGTAGAATTCTGTCTAGGGCCAGAGTCTTAGCAGTTCCTCCAGTCAGAAAAAATTTTTGATTTCTTTTCCGCATCACTGCCCTGGTGGGAGTAGGAAGCCCAGCCTTGCTCTTGGAGAGCTGCTGCTGGATTTGAACTGTCAACCCTGTGGGCTGTAGTCTTGCACACAACCACTG
The DNA here is from genome assembly GCA_004026705.1 of Nesogale talazaci. Taxonomy (NCBI): domain Eukaryota; kingdom Metazoa; phylum Chordata; class Mammalia; order Afrosoricida; family Tenrecidae; genus Nesogale; species Nesogale talazaci. The sequence goes on from PVJH01026558.1 coordinate 9,684, forward strand.
CACCACCAGGGCTCAGCTAAAAGTTTGATTTTTTTACCATGAATTTTAATTTTTTATTCTTTATCTTTCTTGGGTTCTGTCTGGGACCCTCTGTTGTGACTTCATGTGGTTACATACAGTAATCAGTTGGACTAATCATTCCCTTGACTCTGATTTTCTTGCATCTTCTCTGTCCCACTTGAGAAGAGCCCAATATTTGTATCTTAGATGGTGGCTTATAAAATTTTAAAACCCAAATGCACTAAAGAAGGATGCAAAACACCATCTTTGCCATCTCCGTTGTCAAGCACAAGCCCTCATGGTTCACTGGTGTAGTCAGGAACAAGGAGCCCTGGTGGCACAATAGTTTTGCACTCAACAGGTGGCAAAAAGGGTGCCAGTTCGAAGCCATCAGGTCCTCAGTGGGAGAAACAACCTGGGGATCTGCTGCAGGAAAGAGTACAGCTGAGAAAACCAAGAAGGGCAGTTCTATTCCATCCTAAATTTGCTATGGTTGGAATTGATTCAATAACGTACCACAACATAGTTAAGAATGGAAAATTATTTTGAGCTTGACTTATTGTTATTAACTTAATCTCACCCATGGTGACCACATGTAGAATAATGTGAAACACAGCCTGATTTCATGCCATTTCCATGGTCTCTTGCATGTTTCAATCCACTGATGGTGATATTGTGTCAATCCATTCCTTTGTGGGTCTCCTAAGTTTCACCAAGTCTCTAAAAAGGTTGTCCTGTTTGAACAGTTGTCTTTCTTGATTGCATGAGTTTGAGTAACAATCTAAAACCTTACCATCCAAAAGCATAAACTAGGAACCTCAATATTATCTGGAAGTTTATAGAAAATCTGGCTCCATTTCTAACATTGTAAACAGTACTTGAATTTCAGTGAGCTATGGAGAAACTCTGCCTTAATGTTCACCATTCTAACTCTTTGAGGTAAATGAAAAATCCCTTGTCAGAGCCCCATAATACATACCAGGAAACCAAGTTCACAGTTTAAATTTTTGTGCCATCCAGGAACTTCTATGTATGCCTAAACCTATATAGACACACAGATGCACATCTATCTACATATAGTTAAATTGCACAATAGGACTACAGGAATTTGGTCTGTGTAAAAGCATGGCATATGTATGCATGTATTTTTAATTTCTATTTTTCCAGTGAGTGCTTCATCAACTAGTGAAGTCAAAGTAACCAAAGCTCCCTAAGAATTTTTATGTGCCCAACTGATGGACATTTTTGAAAAAAAAATCTTAATTCTAATTTAACATTTCTTAAGTATAATTAAAGTGTTTCATATTCAATGTCTTTATTTTATGTCATGAATATATTCTGAATTCCAGCTATATGAAAAGTTCATCCCATGTAGAAAATGTTTCACAGGTGTGGTGGTCATGTGCTTTGGTGTCAGTTTCAGGATTGGGAGTGCCGGGGTGGAGTCTGGCTTGTCAATCTGGAGACAGCCAATGAGGCCTCTGTGTGGGCATGGCTTTCTCTGAGAATTCTGGGAAATCTCATGGTATTTCCCACATGGATGTGAGAGACTTACTGCGCAGTCCTTGGAGACAGTAGAATGGCAAGACAAGAAGGCAGCATAGACCTTGAGTCCTAGGAACAGGAGGAACTGATGGAACCAGACCTCTGAAGCTGGAGAAACCACAGAGAGACTCCTGTCAGCACTGAGATGCTTCTACCACCAATGGATGCTGCTGATGGACCCTGAGCCCTGGCCATGAGGAGCCATGGGGAGACTACTGCCAGTGCCAGCATGCTTCTACCACCACTGGATACACAAGACTCTGCACCCACTGGCCTGTGATTGTCCTGGTGTCATTACACAAGCTGCATGAGACGGAAGGAGACTTTATTGACTGGTATCGGACATATGGGCGAATATCGGAATTATGACCTTGAGCTGGACTAAGTTGGGATACTTTCTCAATGTTCCATTCCTCATGTATATAAACCTTTCCCTTACATGCATATGTGTGCTTATGAATTTGTTTCTCAAGTCTACCAGGACTGACACAACAGTATTCTTTCTTTTGCTGCAGTACACAGTTTGAACTCTCACAGGGAAGCTTGCCATAAGAAGAGTTGCTGGACAGCTTCATAGAACAACAGCCTCTGTTAATATAAAAAACCTACATCTACACATATCAAAATTTGAAACTTTAATAAATAAGGACATTTTACATTAATTAGCATAGTATTGACAAAAATGCGAAACTCTCCTGTATTATAAAACTCCATGGAAATTAGTTGTGATTTCAATCTATAAAAGTCAGGAAGGAGGAAGTCTGATATTTTAGTGTACAAATATTTGCTGTGATTCTTAACAGTCTCAAAACTAGGACTTCGTAGCCTGCCTCAGGATGACAGGCTCCTTGTTTCCCAAAGAGCATGAGTGGGAAGGAAGGAGGGAAATCAGACTCCTCAAAAAAATAGTGGACTGCTGGCTTGTTTATTTAAACCTGCTTTCTGTGATTAGCTCTATCTTACTTTGGGTGTTTGGGTCTGAAGGTTAGACAAGGGTCAAGTAGGAGATTTCAACACATCTAATACAGGTTTGTTCTTCATAAGAAGAGGAACTCTTTTTACCAGTCTGGCCTAATGCCCTGTCTTAGACTCTTTGTACTATTTGTATGTGTAAGAAGGGATAGGACAGCACAAGGCAATTTTAAACCTCGATGAACAAATCCATAGCATTAATCATTATCTATCTTCTGGCCCTGCTATCCAGCCCTAAAGCTCACTGTTCAAATATGGCCCTGGCCTTACTATTGACCTGGTCAGACTGGATTGTGTGAGTGAATTAGAGACTGGGGATTGTCCTCCCACCCCTTAACTCAAATGATTGCAACTAAATGTTTGTGATAATAAAACAAGTGTATTCTTAAATATTTAAATATGGTATGCTTCAGTTATCTAGTATTGCTATAAAAGAATACCACAAATGGGTGACTTTAGCAGAAAGAAATATATTTCTCAGAGTTTAGGAAGATAAATATCTGAACCCAGGGAAAGGTTTTCTCCCATCTCTCAATGAAAATTCTTGTCCCTTGGAACTTCTGCTGAGTGATCTCCATGTGTAATGGCATTTATCTTACTCTGCCTCTGATGCTCTTGCTTCTTTAATCTCTTATTTATCAAAATATCTTGCACTAATCCTACCCCATTAACATAACTAAGACAACCCATTCACAAATCATATTATAATTACTGACATGGAGGTTATTATTTACAATCCATATTTGAGGGGAGCAAAATTCAATTCATAACTTTTCACCATTTGACCCCCAAATTCCTGTTTTTGCTGTAGGCTAAATACTAATGGTTACTTGTGGTGGTAGAGGAAGGGAGTGTCGATCACTAACTAGGGGGTAGATTCTTATTAACTTAGGTGAAAGCAAAGGAAACTCATTAATATACTGGTAGACGATAGCAAGCGACATAAATAGATAGATATAGATAAAAAGTAATAGAGAGGTGAGCAAAAGTCAAAATAACAACAAAAAAGATAACTCCCGTTTTATTTGGCATCACTGCCCTTGGGTGGGAGTAGGAGGTCCAGTCTTGCCTCTGGAGAGCTGCTGCTGGATTTGAACTGCCAGCCCAGTGGGCTGCAGTCCCATACACAAGCACTACGCCACAGGGGCTCAGCCAAGAACTCCTATTTTTAAATATTATGGCATTTATTTATTAGAGGGGTAAGGCAGTCTGGTATCAGCACCATACTCAAAGTAAAAGAAGAAAAAGGAAAAAAAAAAACAGTGTTTTTATACCCAGCTGCCTACTGAATCTATCCATAGCTATGCTAGCTTTTTTTTCAACAGGTATTAGTGTTTAAATATTTTAGAGTATTATTTTAAAATACTTGTTGGATTTTGACATGCTCCCTTGTTTAGCTAGATGGTGTTTTCAAATAATACCAAACAATATATCTTTAACTCCTTTAAGAAAAAAACTAAACTCTTCGCCAAAAGAAAATATATTCATTCACTCCATCTTATCATTCCAAAAGTTTTAAATTAATTCTGACTCTAAAAATCTCATTCTCTGAAACATCCAAATCAAATATAAGTGAGACTTTAGGTTTATTCTGTCTTGGGACACAGTGTTGGTTTGTGAATCTATGAAATCTAGACTACATGGTATCTATTGTCAAAGGATGATTGAGCAACAGGATTAAAGAAGATACTTCAACTACAAAGGGGAGAAATTGGATTGAAAGAATGAACAATGGACCCCAAGCAAATCTAAATGTCAGCAGGAAGCATTAAATTAACACTCAAAATGGGACAATAGCACACTGGTCTCTGAAACCGTCCGGGCAATGACCTTGATCTACAAACTATGTGTTAGAAATCCTCTGCATTCTGAATAGAAACTCAGGACTTATGCTTCAATTCTGCCTTATAGACCCTCAGATTTCTCCCAATCTAAGTGGCTACCCCACCAACTCAGTCTCTTGCTCCATATGTGTGGCAAACCCACTCGCTCAGTATTCAACCACAGACTCATCCCCGCTGGCACGCCTGTACAGCAGCTTCATACTCCAGAACCTGGTTGCCGAAGATCTGACTCATAAATCTAGGGGACTGCTCCAAGGATGGTCCTTTTCTTTTCTCAGACTATAGCAGATGTAACTACTTTGGAATGTTTTCTGCCTGTGGAATTTCAAGGTTTTTACAGTGTTCTTGGTTTTGTTCATTCTCTGTCCCCTATGATCTCTCTGACAGGTTTTCTGCTGGTGTAATTGCTGAGATCAGTCAGCCATCTCTATAAAAGATTGTGTAGCAATATATTTGGTGAACGTTCTAAAAAACAGAATGCTCCAAATATTTGTTATATTTTTGTTGTGGATATTTTTAGTTTTAACTCCTTTTTCATTTTTCACTTTACTATGAACTTCAAGGAAAAAAGAGCCCCTTAAGATGCTGCTTAGAAATTGCATTAGTTTAACAAGTTTTACCTTCATCAAACATTTGAACAAGTACTTTGCTCCTGTATAAAAATTATCTCCCTTTATCCACTATTCAATAAAGTGTTCATAATTTTCTTTTAATGTCTCAATCGCATCCCACTTAAATGTCCACATTTCTAGCAATATTCTGCATGGTACTGCATGATGACAGAGACTTTTTCTAAAGCTTTCCTCATTTTCCTGTGAGCTCTCACCAGAATTGACTTGGGCATTATTAATTTTACCAACCATCACTTATGAAATCTTAACTTCTATTATTAAAACCAATCACATCTGCTGCCACTGGTCAGCTCTGACTCATGAGACACTATAGCCTGGAATACAATGTCTTAGGGTTTCTGAAGATGTAAATCTTCACTGAAGCAGACAGCCTCAACTTTTCCTTTTAGTGAGATAAACTGGACTGGGAGTGGCCATTTTGAATCAGATAATGTTATGGTGTACTATGCCATTAATGACAAATTCAAGAGGAATGGCTTCACATTAATCATTAAAAAGAATATTTCAGGATCTTTCTTGAAGTATAATACTGTCTGTGCACATAGACTAAAATTCTATAATACTCTCTGTGCACATAGACTAAAATTCAGAAAAATCTAATTAATAAAACTACTATTCAAATTTACAAATCAATAATTAGAGCTAACTATGAAGAAATAGAAGACTGCTACAAATTTCTTCAGTGTCAAATCGATTAAACATGCAACTGAGATGCAGTTATAATTATTGGTGGTTCAAATATGAAAACTTGTAGCAACAGGAATAGGAGGTAATTGTAAAATATGGCTTAGGTGATGGCAATGAAGCTGAGGATCACTTGATAGAGTGTTATAAGACCAAAAGGACTGATTTTTAAACAACAAAAATTGAAACTACTTACATGGATCTCATAAGATGACATGCACAAGAATCAAATTATAGATTACATCTTTAGAAAGAGGTGATGGTTGTTAATTGTTCTTAAGTGCTATTGAGTCTGTTCCTCCACACAGCAATCCCAAGTACAACAGAACTAAACACTACTTCATCCTGCACTATTTGAACAATTATGTTTGAACCCATTGTTGCAGCTGTTGTTGTCAAGCCATCTTGTCAAGGGTCTTCCTCTTTTCTTCTACCCCTCTAACAAGCACAGTGTCCTCCAGGGACAAGTGTCCCCTGATAACCTGCCCAAAGAATGTGAGACAAAATGTTGTCATCCTTGCTTGTAAGGAGCATTCTAGGTGTACTTCTTTCACGATAGACTTGTTTATTCTTTTGACAGTTCATGGTAATTGCAAAATTCTTCAAGCACATAATTGAAACACAGTGATTCTTCTTCAATTTTCCTTATTTAATGTCCAACACGTAGAAGAGGCAATTGAAAATTCTATGACTTGTGTCAGATGAGCTTTAATTTTCAAAGTAATAGTCTTTTTTTTTTAACTTTTAAAGAGGTCTTGTGCAGCAGATTTACCAATGAGAATGTGTCCTTTGATCTTTTCATTGCTGCTTTCATGGCATTGGTTGGATCCAAGAAAAAACAAATTCCTGGCAACTTGGATAAGCTCAATATTAGCAACCTAAATCAGATCAGGGTCTGATGTGGAATAAACCAATTGCTCAGATGTAAAATCAGGCTGCATTTAAACAAAATGAAAACAAATCACAAGAACCATAGTACAACCATAAGTATATACCACCTAAAACTTGATAACAGCTCAAGAACAGATATGACCTATTGAACATGAATGAAGAAGAGCTAATGAACTGTGGGATCACATCAAGAACATCATTCATGAAGAAAGCAAAAGGTTATTTAAAAGGAAAAAATGATTAAAGAGGATGTCAGACGAGGTTTTGAAAAGTGTTCTTGAACATCGAGTAGCTAAGAAGAAAAAAGGGATGAAGCGAAAGCTGAATAGATAATTTCAAAAGTGATGTTAAGATGGCAAACTAAAGTACTAGAATGAAAGGTGTATTGACCAGGAATTACAAAATGACAAACTCATAATGACCCTATTAGGCAGGGTCCAAATACCCCTGTAAGTTTCTGAGAGTATAAATCTTTAAGAAAGTCGAAAATCTCATGTTTCTTCAGAGGAATAGCTGGTGGTTTCAAACTGCTGTCTGACATGTAAACTATTATGCCACCAGGACTCCTAAAGTTAGTGCAAAGCCAAAAGTGAAAAGAATACACAGCACATTCAAGAGCCGAAGAAAAAACTCGAGTCTCCAGTTGAAATATTGGACGACTAAAAAACCTACCTGCCATCAAGTGAATGATGACTTATAGCAGTCCCGCTATAAGTTTCTGAGACTGTAATAGTTTACATGAGTAAAAAGTCCCATCTTTCTCCTGTGGAGTGGCTGATAGTTTTGAACTGCTAACCAGGTGATTTTCAGCCCAACACCGAAGACAATGTCCCCGGAGTTCCTGGTGAAGGACTATATGGGCAAAATATTAAATAATGCTGGGAGTAGCAAAATAAATAGAAGTAATATACAGAGCCATTGTATCCAAAAGGACTGGGCAACATATACCCATTTCAGGACCAACAATACAGAAGTCTTAAGTGCACTGAAAACATTAGCAAAAGCAAGACTCTGAGAATTAACTAAATATAATTAAAATGTTTCAGTATGCTGATGAAATACTAGAAATGCTCATGTATGCTAGGAAGTTTTGAAGATTTTAAGATAGTTTTATAGTCAATTTACTAGAAGAAATCCATAGTGTGTCCATTCCAAGGAAAGTTGACCCAAAATATTGTAGAAATAATCAAATTACATTATTAATATCACGTCAAAGTAAAAATCTCCTGAAAATAATTCAGCAACAATCACAGCAGCATATTTACAGGTAGCTTCCAGAAACTCAAATTGCATTCAGACATCGTGGGATGAAGGTTATCATTCTGATTGTCAGATGGGTCTTTGTTGAAAAGAAAGATACCAGGCAGATTTTACTTGTGTTTTATTGCCTATGCTAAGAGAATTTCAGAGTGCTTCATTGTGCTCCTGTGGAACCTGAGTGGTAGGAATAGAACTAGATAATTCTGTATGGCTTAAAAGCATAAAGGTGTGCATCCAGGTTGTATCTTTTTACGATATGGTTATTCAGTCTCGATGCTGAGTAAAAAATTGGAGAACATGAACTATATGCAGAAGAGAGAGGCATCATATTGGAGGTAGGCTTAATAATAAACTGTGATATGTGCATGAAACTAATTAGTTTGCTGAAAGGGCTGACTACTTGGAGCCCTTGATTGTAAAGACCAAGGATTGCAGTCTTCAATTTGGATTGGAACTCACTGCAAAAACAAACAAACAAAAACATCAAAAGTGGATCAATAAGACAACATCATGATAAACTAAGAAGAAATAGAAGTTTGCAAAGATTTTGTTTTGCTTGGATGCACAGCTAATCTTCCTGGGAGCAGCAGGCTAGAAATAAAATGGCATGTTGCTTGGGGAAGATTTACTGCAAAGGACCCCTTTAAAGTGTTGAATCGCAAGAATCTCACTTTGAAGTTTAAGATGTACCTGACACAAGCTATGGTATTTTCAGTAGCCTCATTTTAATGTGAAAACTGGACAAGGAATAGGGGAGACTGAAGAAGAATGGATGCATTTCAGTGTTAAAAGCCCCAAAGGTGTGTGTGTGTGTGTGTGTGTGTGTATCTTAAAAGAATTACAGTCAAAAATGCTTCTTTAGATTTTGTCCCATATATTTTGGATATAATATCATGAGGGACCCATGAATGGAAAATTATATCTTGCATGGCAAAATAGAAGGCCAGCAAAAGATAGAAAGACTACCAGTGATATGGATTTATACAGTAGCAACAAAAAATGGACCAGATGTAACAATTGTGAAGATTACACATATGACCAGGCAGTATTTTATTTTTGTGCACCAAGCCCCTGTGAGCCAACTGGATGACACATAACAACAGCAACAACATTCCAGACCTCCACACACAGACCTCATAGACTTAATTACCTGGATGGTTCTTTCTTACACAACCATTTGTACTTCAACCCTCCCTTGGTAGACACAGCTTGATCTGATTTTCATGGCTTTCTGTTACTTTTGCTTAGTTATGTAAAGCACCCAAACACCTGGCAATAAAATCTTTAATGACCTCTAACTGTAGAGTCGCAAATGAAAGAGGAAATTATTTTATCATAATGCCATAATAAAAATTAGGCCAAATAGCATCCTGGGTGAAATTAATCCTGGGTGATTAATTAAATTAATCAATTGATCATTCAGTAGACATTAAAGTTGCCTGGGCTGCACTACATCATGAAAATAAAACAAATTTAATTCAACTATCTCATAATTTCATGACTAAAAACTTTTTTTCATTATTTTATAATTAAAGGTCAAAATCAATCACATCTTGGATTAACCCTCCACCAGGTATATGGAGGCATGCACTAACCAAAAGCTCACAATATCCTTAATACCCTACATCCATTATTTCATATTTAAAGATGAAATGACCATGCCCCAAACCACTTCTTTTTATTTTTCTATGATTCAAATTATAGCAATCCCCTTATCTTATTAAACAATTGCTGTTGTTAGGAACCGCCAAGTCAGTTCCATCTCAAAACAACCTTATCTACAACAGGACGAAGCATGCCCCGTTCTTGGCTATCCCTACATTTGTTACTGTGATTGAGCTCATCAGTGCAACCAAGGTCAATCCAGCGAGGGGAGCGTCTTCCTCTTTTTCTCTGACTGTCTTCTCTATCAAGCATGGTGGTCTTCTCTCATGACTATCTCCTCCGGCAACATGTCCAAAGTGTTTCCAAAGACCAAGCCTTACCATCGTCACTTCTAAGTAATATTCTGTTCGTACCTCTTCCAAGACAAATTTGAAGGTTTTTCTTGTAACCCATAGTATACTTAATATCTTTAGTTCAATTTAAAAAAGGAAAAACACTACCCAAATGCAACATGAAACAAATTATGTATGTACCTTTGATTTTACTTTAGGACAGTATTGCCTTCCTGCTTTATTGCATTAATAAAAGAGATTCCCTTTACTTGTAATACATTTTTATTAGTAAATTCCATTCCCATTTAATAAAACAGTATACTTGGATGTCATGAAGCACAAATATTTCATTATCTATTCTTGAATTTGTGTCTACTTTTACATTTCACATTTTCTCTTCTAAGTTATTCTCCCATTCCTAAAAATCAAAATCCAAGAGGATAAAATATACTTGATAGTGTAATTAGCAAGAACCTTCCATTCACAAGGGATCACAAGTATCTTTTCTTTGGTCCTACAAATTTCATTCCTCACTCAAGTGTACATATTTGGGAGCTTCATAAAATTTGTGGGAAAAGTGGAATTAAAAGATAATGGAATTTTTACATGAACTTTTTGAAGTCCCCTTGGACATCAAACTTGAACTTAAAAGAGCCAGAATACTAAATACTTTGAAATTTGCCGACCATACAGGTCCTTCTGTCAAAATTGTCAAGTTTATCTGTGTCATAACAGCAGTTATGGCAATATGTAATGAGATCATAAGGTTGTATTCCACTTAATTAGGATGAAGATACCTAACTTGAATTGGTGCCCTGCTGGTCCAGTGGCTATGCATTGGGCAGCTAACTGCCAGCTCAGCCATTTGGAACCACTCGCCATTCCATGGGAGAAAGATGAGGCTGTCTACTCTTGTGGAAAATTATCGTCATGGAAACTCCCCGGGACAGTTTTAACCGGTCTTTTGGTCTGCCAGGAGTTGGCAGTGGGTTGGGTTTTTGAATAATCTGAATGCATCTTACAAGTACAGAAACATCGTTCAGCTTTTTCTACTTCCTGATTTATCATTTGCAAATGTAAAAACTTCCCTTACCTCACAGACCATAGAAAGGATGTCAGCTGAATCTAGTCATCTGATCATTGGATTGTAAGCTTCTTGAAGGCAAAAATGTGCCTTAGATGTTTGTGTACCTTCCAGGTCATCAGAACTGTATTCGACAAGTCCAGGAGTCCAGTAGTTATTAATACCTCAGGAATGAGGTGCTTTGGATTCAACTGGAGTAATGGCAACATCATATGTTTCACAGGAGAATTGTGCTCCTGGGTGATTTTTACCACCGAGCTATTGGACGCAGATCCCCAGGCATTTCTTCTGAGGAGAGTCTGGATAACTTTATCATCAAATCTCCAGTCAAGCATTTGAACACTTTGCAATACCAAGCACTTCTGGCTTAAGGAAACGAGCCCCCGCCCCCGCCCCATTGAAGCTGTCCGATTTGGAACCATTTGGAGAACATAAGACAAACCCGACCAAGAGCTGCAGGGATTGAAATTCCCACGGAAATGGGCAAAGGAGTATCAGCGCCTCTTGCAACTTTGTCAAGTTATCGGGATGTCTGTGTTCAAACATGGTATTTCTTTGAACTAAGCAAAATTCTCTGAAAGGGCAGAAGGCAGGCTCAAAGCTGCAGATGCCATTTTGAATGCAAGCTTCATATGGTCTCCGTGGGAGTCTGTAAAACCCAGTGCTCCACTCTGTGGGAGTTCTTCACTTTTAGCGTGATGGCTCTGTATTTAATTACACTGTATATTTTCTTCTTTAGCGCTGTGATACAGAAAGAGACACAGACGGGAAAGAGGCTAGGGAGAGAAAGAGCTGCTCTCAAGGCCTGGAGATAAGGGCCATCCTGCACATCCAAACTAAGGAGCACACGAGGATACTCCCCTGCCACAAGATTCATCCCAGAGGCTCTCTTGAGTTATAGCACCAAAGGGAGAAAATACCCATTTAATGAAGAGACATTTTTGTCCAGTTTCAAAGCCATAATTCTGTATGCATGTCATAAAATACATAATCTGAACAAATAAATCCGTACAGCCAGACTAAGGGCCCACTTACCACTGGAATCTGCTTGGCTTTTAGCATAATGAGGAGGCATCCCTTTCCTTGGAGAGGAGAGTTCAATAGTTTAATTTTTGTTAACTGAGATCCCTTGCACGAAGGTAAATTACATTGCCTTTTCTATTACTAGCTCTGTTAATTGTCAAGCAATCAGAGTTTATGCACTCATCCAAGACAACGGAGAATTTCCCATAATGTTACAAAATAAAACCTGACAAAGCACAATAATCTTTAGTTTATTGATGTGCTACCAGGCTGTGGAAAGCATCAGATCTGTAATGTGCTTTGGTTAGGAAATTGGGGTCTAGGGAGAAATATTGGGAGTTACAGAGAGAACATCAGGGCTTGCAGAAAAAATATATTAGGAGTTAAAGGGGGAAAAATGTATGTGGTGGGATTTTCAATGCTACGAAACAACAGCAGCAGCAGCACTGGGGTCTTGTAAGGATTCTGAAGGAAAACACCTCCCACATCCGGAGTGGACAGAAAAAGTTTGACTCTCATAGTCAAAAGATATTTACTTTTTTATGTAAGGAGGTGGTGCATATCATAATCTAAATGACATACACACAGATACCAGCCTCCCAGGAAAGCACACTCTGAATATATTCATTGCAAATAATGAGAACTTCTGGGTTCTGAAACTATTAAAATACTAGCTGCCCAGGATCGCAAAATGGGGTTTAGGTTTGACCGAAAGATGCTAAGCATCTAGGCTTAATAAACTATCCCAGACATCTCTTGAGAGATCTTAACTTTTGATGCAACTAATAATAATAATACTTATTATATAAATATAATATAATACTACATAATGTTTATATTGACATATTATATCATATATAATAAATATTATGCAGTAATTATTATATAAAATATAATAATTATTATTTTTCAATTTTTGTTTTCCACCTTGATGACTTTAAATATCTAGCTACCTTTATTTTTGGAGGATGGCCCTCTTGGCAAGCTGTGCCTTGTGCTGGTCTGTTCTCCGAGCTTGGTTTCTGCCCAGGGCGTCCACCAGGCTGCAGATAGCTCATAGGGCAGGTGCTCCTCACTATGATGGTGAGAGCGAGGAGGCTACTAGATCATCGCCATTAAGGATGGGCTTTTTCAAAACTATGAGGAGGGCTTGAGTTTCTATGTTGCTGCTCTGTCTTTTGTCACCATGTTGCTCACCGGAATTAAGATATTGGCCGAGCAGGAGTTTGAGTTCAACAAACTTCATTCTTTGCGTACTGATGGAGAACAAATGGATTACTGCAAAATCTTATTTTGGAACCAACATCTGTTAATAATATAACCCTACCCAAACTTTCAGGAGTCAAAGGATAACCATTTTAAAATCCTCCTATTTATTTTTAATTGCATATCGATTGATTAAATAGCTGCCCTTGCAACCGCAAATCCAAACTTACTATTTTATATGAGTTCAAGAAATAAAAAGATGGATGGTTTAAGGGTGCTGTAAGCACGTATGTGTGAGTGTGAATTGTGTCTGATTGAGAGAGAGAGAGAGAGAGAGAGAGAGAGAGAGAGAGAAGAGGAAAGATTGAGATGCTCTACCTTGCAATAAAAGATGGCAAAGTGATAAATTAGTGCTCTCAACTGAAATTGATTACTTTGTGTTCCCTTCCAGTTCCTATGGCAGCCACACAGATGCTCGGAAACACCTTAATGACACATTGGAGAAAACTTTTCAGTGTTTCCTCCCTGCCTTCCCCCAATTGGCTCCACCAGCAAAGTGCCCTATTTGCAGCGTGCATTCGGGGAAAGCCCATGCAAATACCTCCTAGCTCTCTCTTGCACTGGATGTCGTCGTTTTATCTATCAGGAATCATTTAGACAATCCTAGGAGTCTGAATGCTAAAATGACAAATGTAAGTGATTTTGTCTTCTCAGTGCTCAGATATATCTATTCCAAGCCCTCTGGAGAGACAGCACACACAGCACCAGATGAAACTGCATTCAGCCACCTAGAGGCAATCTTACCCAAGCCTGCCCAGCAAAGCAAAGCAAAGTTATGAGGCTTATTGCCATAATTGTAAATTAAATGAAACTGCCTAGCTTACTCATAGAGATACAAGGAAATGTGTCCCAAACGCTTGAATTAAAGGCATACTAGACAAGATGGAATAATTTTAATCAAGCCCCCAGTTTTAAAGAAATTAAGAAAACTCCTTACTGTGAAATCTCTAGATGTATTGATAACTGTTGAAATGCAATCTGTCTCATTCCATTCCAATTCTGAAAATAGGTGAAGTCTTGAAAAGTGTCAAAAACATTTAGAATGATCCAAAGAGCCCAGAATCTGCATTGCATATAGAGTCTTATTTACTGTGTAATTTGTTGACGCATGACAAAATTTTAATAAGATATTTTGCTGCTTGGAGGTATTAAGTAATTGAAAGGGCCAACATTTCATGTGGGCATAAGAAACTGAATTTATTGTTATTTTTATCCAAAATGTTTTTACACATACCTAATAATAACTTTAAATTGAATCTGCATAACATTAATTAGATATTAATAATAAACTTACAATGGATTAAGTTTTTAAATTATATAATAAATACCAAGGAGCCCTGGTACCAGAGTGGTGACTTCTTGGGCATGATCCTCAAGGTCCACAATTTGAAACCACCAGTCATTCCAAGGGAGAAAGTTGAGGTTTTCTACTGCAGGGAATCGTATTCTTGCTGTGCTGAGCACCACGGACTTTGTGTTGGATTCTTTGGGAAACTCAGAAGGGTTTAGGGTAGATGGGACTGACTTTAGGTGTCAGAAAAGACCCTCAAGACTTCTGAGAAGATGGAACACAGTTAGGCCTCCTTCTCATTTCCCCTTTCCTGGCTCTCCAAACAAGACCTTTACTCTTCCAAGACTTCTCCAAATTCTACTTTTCCAAATAGCAAGAAACGTACATTATCCTTTGGAGACCCAGAGCAGAGCGCTTGTCTGTCTTTCCTGAGCTGTCAGTTTCCAAGGACATCCTCAGGCGTTGTCATCAGAATGGATAAACTGCCCAACCTCGTATCTCTCCCCTCCCACATCAAACATCAGAAATACAGCCAGTGTGATCTCGAACAGCAACAACAACAAAGAAGTATGTACAATTATTTTAATTTCTCTGTATGGACCCTCAAAATAACCAATAAAGCACCAGTTACCAACAGAAGAGAAAAGCCACAGTCTCAGAAAAACACAGGGGCAGTTCCGCCCTGTCCAATAGGGTTGTCATGAGTCAGCACCAACCCAGCAGCAGTGGTTGTGGAGGTTTTTTCCTACGTAGGTAAAGCGCTCTGAATGGCTTCCAGATGTTCTCTCACTCCTCATCAATATAAAAATATTTACTTCTCAACTTTGTAGTTTAAGAGAATGATACTATATATGCATTTAATATCTTTGATTGTAAAGTATGCTTACATGAAAACAAAACAAATGTAAAATTGCGATCAGAATGTAAAAGTATTTTCTGAGTATATATATATATATATATATATATATATATATATGTAGTTAAGTAGCTCAATAAAAGCCACTATTATAAATTATATATGATGTGTATGAGACATGCTTTGGTCAAAATGTAAGGTCTGAAGAAGTGTGTCATTTGGTTGTAGTGCAACAGGTGTTTCAACTGACTCAGAGAGAACCTGTATGATAGGCTTCCCCTGGGGTTTCCAAAATTGTAACTCATTAGTCAATCATCTCTTGGAGTGGCTGATGCTTTCAAACTGTTGGTCTCTCAGTTTGCAGTCCAACATGTAACCATTAGGCCACCCGAGCTCTGGTTCAATTTGCATAGGTTTTTCCAAGTCATTCTAACATTTATATTTCTTCAATTTTGAGCTTTGCTCTGTCTGATGTGTTGACAATACACATTTTGGATTTGTAGTGTGGAGGAATGTGGGAACAAAACTTATAGGAAAAAGGCACACATCTTTGAGCCTTCCACCTTGTATTCTGTTTCTTGAGGTCAGTGCATTCTAGTTTGCAAATAAGAACCACTGTACTCTAAAAATAAATAAATAAATACATATTTACCTAGAAGCTTTTGCCTATTTGAAAAATTTTACACATATAATTCAGTAACAGCGATTATGTTGTATAATCATCACCACTAACTCTTTCCAATTTTTTTTGCCACCATTAACAGAACCTTAACCTCCCACTTTCCTCATCTTTGTCACCCCTGGCAACTACTCAAACGATTTTTTAAAAATCATTTTTTGGGGGGCTCACACAACTCTTATTACAATACATACATACATACATACATTGTATCTCAAATACATTTGTATATTTGTTGCCCTCATCATTCTCAAAACATTTGCTTTCTACTTGAGCCCTTGGTACCAGCTCCTCATTTTTGTCCTCACTCCCCACTCAAAGCAATAGAAATGTCCCATCAATGAAGCTCCTTTGAATACCTGAGCACCTTTGGATACAAGCAGCTTCTTGCTCTATTGTAATGCCTTTTGCAATACTAACCTCAGAACTCTGGAAGCCGCATTTGAAAATAATCATTTTACACAATTATATTAGAAACACCTTGAGCAGAGGCCTTGTCCTAATGTTTTATTTCATCCTTCTACCCCACTTACTCTGGAAACATATCATCCTTGGGGCCCAACTTCAAACTCACTAGTTTTGTCATTTGATCATACATGCCTATGAGGCTGTCTGAATTCCCAAGTAAGTGCCTTTTACCTTCCTCCCAGTGCAACCCAGAGACCCTTAAAAATACCCTTTCCAGTCAATAATTTTGTATAACCTTCTATATGCGATGGAAAAGTCCCTCTCGGAGTAGTGTTTACATGCGTTGGACTGCAATCCAAAGTGTGAGGTCAGAAATTATCAAAAATTTAGCAGAAGAAAGAGGATTGACTACTCCTGTGATAGTTGTGGTCTTGGAAACTTACAGAGGCTGTTTTACCCTATCCTATGGAGACTGTATAAGTGGGCATCAACTTGAAGACAGTGAGTTTGGTTGGGGTTATATGTTACGTGCTATGGGTTAAATTGTAAGCTCCAGAAAGAGAGTTGAAAGCCTAAAGTTAGTGAATGATGGAGGTGACCTTGCTGAGAAATAGTCTCTTTAAAGAGGCCATCAATTAATTGAGCATGATGTCCTCATTGAGTAGGATGAGTCTCAATCTAATATTTTAAAAGAGAGGATGAAAAGAAATGCAGAAAAATTCATAGAGGGAAGACAGCCAAGTGAAAAGCGTGTCAGAAATGGAAATAATGCAACTACAAACCAAGAGACAAGGATTTCCAGGAGTCACCAGACGTTAGGACAGGAAGAGAAAGTTGCTTCACTAGAACTTCAGAGGAAGGCTGACTGTGTCTAGACCTGGATTTTGGACTTGTAGCCCCCAGAATGAGGAATATATATATATATATATATATATATATATATATATATATCAGTTGTTTTAGTCCACCCATTCTTCAATACTTTGATATGCAGCTCCAAAAAACCTTGCCCCACCTACTGGGAGACCTGAAGATTTTGTGTCCAGGAGTCAGGAGATTTTATTCCCATGTATATGACGCTGCCTCATTTTACTGTTACTTAAACAAATCTTAGAGTTTTCAAAGATGTTTAAACAAACAATGGAAACTATGCAACAGATAAGGAGAATTTGTCATTTCCATGGGAATCTTCAATTTAACAGCAAAAGCATAATTTAGATAAATGGGAAGTCATATACAATTACATTCAAGGAAATGTAAGCAGACTTGGTAAAATAGTTGTTGCATTTCCCATATTGAATAAAATAATAAATTATCTGTATAGTTCTATTATCTATCCTTAACTGAAATATACAGTGCCTGTCCTATTTCTTCAAAAACCTTGTTAATATGCAATCACCTAATACAACTGCTAAGTTTTTAAAGGTCACCCATGTTTTATTCATAAATGGTGGTTTTCTGGAGGGAAAAGGGTTACAATGTCATGTAATACCATATTCTGAGGGAGGTTTTTCTTTCCAAGATGTGCTATAATGGACTGAATGTGGAAAAAATAAGATTTGGGAATAGAGAAATGAATTGTTTCAGAGACATCAATGGAATTTCATGAAGAACCTGTAAACCTTGCAAACAAAGGGAAGGGGTGTATTCAATTTTTGGACTATCAAATGAACATAAATGTGTTAATTATACTCACACATACTCTGTTTTTGTATAAGGTCAAAATATGAAAGCAAATATGCCTTTGCCCACTTGAAGCAATGTGTGGTCCACTGAGATAAGCATAAGTAAAGTGTTGCATTTGTAAATACATACAAATATAAATATATATATACATACAGGATATAGATATATATGTATATGTGTGTGTATGTGTGTATATATATAAAACCACCAGCTCCCTCTTTTCCCTGTCGTGGTAACTTGGGAAGAGAGTATTCCAGATGTATATCCTGTCAAACTCAATCACTGAGCTACTAGTTGAAAGAATATTGTTCTAGGAATTGCCTCAAATCTGTTTTGAATCATTTTCCATGACTAAGAAATGAACATCTGCCATGCTGAGTCACTACGATGTGGAAGTTGTTCTCATAGCCCTGTAGTGCTGGTGGTGTAGTGGTTTGGGTTGTCAAGTGCAAGGTTGGCAGTTGCCGATCACCATCTCTCTGAGGGTAACAGAGACGTGTGATTGCGTAGAGAGTCACAGTCTTGGAAATGCACAGGGACAGCTCCACCCTGGTCTACAGAGTTGCTGTGACTGGGTATCACTTGGGGAGGGGGGGGGCTGTTGTTTGCTTGTTTCTTTCTTTTGGGTTATCACAGCCGTGGAGGTTCGGTAGTAGAATTCCTGGCCCAAATACCCCAGACATGGTTCTCACCTGTCTGCTGTGCAGGTTTGTGCTGCTATAATGGTTAATCGATTTTCTGCAGGGTTTCCAGACAAAGATGGACAAGGAAGAAAGGCCTGACACCCTACTCCTGCAAAGACGTCCCTGAAAGCTCTGAGCAGAGAGATGATGTAGGAGCAGGCAGAGAATCACTCAGCTGTGAAGGAGTGAGTTCACGAGTCCGGGAGGACTGCTTGGCCATGAGCAGCAGCAGCAGCAGCAGTAGCAGCACAACATAACTTTTCTTTACTGAGTAACAGTTCAAGACATAATATCGCTTACACTATAAAACACTGAGTTCACTCTTTCATGGCTAATCTTAACCACATTTCCTAGAAGAGTAGAAGTTTAGAATAGAAAGACGTATACATACATTCCCAGTTGAATACTCTTATGTTCATTGTTGTTTTTTTCTTCTGAATCACAAAAAACTTTCTAGAAGAGTGTAAAATAATTTCCAGATTATCCAAAAGCACTCATTAATCAATTTACATGATTATCAATGAGTAGAGGTTTTTAAAAAGATTAGGGTAAAATTGAGAATTTTTTTTTATGTTTTAGTAATCAAATTTTAATATGAAGTCAATTAATTACTATTTGTATTTTCTAAGAAAAAAGAAATGAACTGATGAAAACAGTTTGGGGCGCATGCCCCAAATAATCCTTTCTATACTGTGCAAAAATGTTAAAGTCCTTACTTTACATCTGCTTTTATGACTTGACTCATGAACTTTCTCAAAGATTTATTGTTTCAATTAGATATATATTAATTTCCAGGGCTTTCTTTTAATTTAGCAATGATTTTTGTTGTTAATTATAAATCATTTTATTGTGTACTTGTACAGCTCACTACAATCCATACATTCATCCATTG
This sequence comes from Nesogale talazaci, assembly GCA_004026705.1. Classification (NCBI taxonomy): domain Eukaryota; kingdom Metazoa; phylum Chordata; class Mammalia; order Afrosoricida; family Tenrecidae; genus Nesogale; species Nesogale talazaci. The sequence goes on from PVJH01026558.1 coordinate 29,317, forward strand.
TGTCAAGCACCTTTCGCTAGTCTGGAAAGACTAGGGAAACAAATTCATAAACACTCATGTGTATATAAGGGAGAGGATTACATGCAAGAGCAACTGTACATTAAGAAAGCATCCCAACCCAGTCCAGTCCGAGGTCATAAGTCCAATACCAATCTATAAGTCCTCTTCAGATTCACAAAGCACATGTAATGACACCAGGACCATCACAGACCAGTGAGTGCAGAGCCTTGTATATCCAGTGATGATAGAAGGAGCTCAGCAATGGCAGAGATCTCTGTGGATTTTCAAGCATCTTAGCACTGGTAGGAGTCTTTGAATGGCTTTGCTAACTTCAGAAATCTGTTCCATCAGATTTCCGTATGGCTGACAGTCAATATGGATAAATCCCAGAGGAGCCAGTCTTGTGTCTTGTTAGTAGAGCATCTCCAAGGGACTAAGCCTTAAGTCTCTCACCTCCAGGGAGGAATTACAACCAGACTTCCCAGAATTCTCAGGAGAAAGCCATGCCCACACAGAGTTCTCATTGGGTATCTCTAGATTGACAGGCTAGACTCCACCCCTCCAATCCCAATCCT
>PVJH01026559.1:0-29879 GCA_004026705.1 Nesogale talazaci
CCCCCCCCATCCTTCCCCCATTACTGTGTTGCATCCAACATGTATCTCCCTGGGTTTGGTCCTCCCTCCTCCCCTTACCCTATCTCTTGGGCCAGCTAATATGGCATATAGGAGTCTTCTCTTTTATACTCACCATACCGTTTCTACTTACCTCAGGGGGCCCATGCCGTACTTTTCCTTTTGTGATTGACTGACTTCGCTCAGCATAATTTCCTCCAGTTCTTCCCATGCAGAGATGTGTTTCATGTACTCGTCTGAGTTTTTGAGTGAGGCATAGTACTCCATTGTGTGCATGTGCCAGAGTTTGTTGATCCATTCATCTACTGATGGAAATTTAGGTTGCTTCCAAATCTTTGCAATTGTGAATTGTGCTGCAATAAACATCAGCGTGCATACCACTGGCTGTGGTTTATTTCTTGCCTCTTCTGGGTATATACCCAATAGTGGGAGAGCTGGATCATAGGGTAGGTCAACTTCCATTTTCCTTAAGTATCGCCAGACTGCTTTCCATAGTGGCTGTACATATCTACATGACCACCAACAATGTAGAAGTGTTCCTATTTCGCCACATCCCCTCCAACATTTGTTGCACTCCGATTTTCTAATCTGGGCTAGACTCAAGGGTGTTAGATGATATCTCATGGTTGTTTTGATCTGCATTTCTCTGATGGCTAATGAGCGGGAGCATTTTCTCATATGTTCATTGGCCATGTGGACCTCCTCCCTAGTGAAGCTTCTTTTCATTTCTTTTTCCCATTTCTTCAAAGGGTTATCTGTTTTCCTCTTCTTACAGGAAACAAGGGTATTATAGATTTTTGTAATAAGCCCTTTGTCTGTTGTATCGTTACTAAAAATCCTCTCCTAGTCTGTGGGTTGCCTGGCTACCCTCTTGGTATAGTCCTTTGATGCACACATGTGGTAATTTTTTTTTTGGTTTTTTTGGGCATCACTGCCCTCTGGTGGTGGGAGTAGGAGGCCCAGCCTTTACTTCTGTGGAGCTGGAATTGAACCGCCATCCCAGTGAGCCGCAGTCCCGTGCACAACCACGACGCCACCGGGGCTCAGCCCTCTCTCGGTGTAATTTTAACACGTGCCCTGTCAACATGGTCCCTGTGAAATCACTGAGAGGGCACCTCTTTGAGAAAAGCAGCCCTTCCCTCTGCCAACCCCCTAGCTCCTGCCTTCTGCAAGCTTACCCTTCCCCAGGCCAGATCCAGCCATCCTGGGCACCCGCCACCTAGTCACTGCCTTCAGAAACCAGCCACCAGCCAGAGTCGCCTCCCATACACAAAGGCCCCATGGATGTACGGGGAGAGCTGGGCTCCTGAGTGTTTCCGAGGGCTACATTTTTTTAGAAGCAGATTGCCAGGCCTTTCTTCCGAGGTCCCTCTAGGTGGGCTCAAGCCTCCGGCTCTGGCAGCCAAGCAGTTTGATCAGGGTCTCCAAAGAAGGAGAGCATGAGTTGGGCTCACCCACACGCCTAAGACACAGACCACCAGACCACTTCCCCACCTGAAAGTCAAGCGAACGCAACACGAGGGTCCCCCCTGCCCCACTAGGGAGGCAAAGATCAACCTTTCCCGGAAGAGCAGGCCTCAGCGCGCCCCAGCATCTATGTCCTCAGTACTCAAGGTAGGAAGAGTGAGACCCTGCTTGCTGGGGAGCCGGCAGTTGGGGCCTGGCAGCCCTGTTTTCAGCTGCTCCTCACTGTAAAGAGGGAGCCAGAGATGGAGTGGGGGATGGCAGGAGACACCCCCGCCCTATTGTTCTTGGTGCCGATTAGCCTGAGATTTAAAAGGCGAGGAAATTGATATTGATGTGACATTTCAGTGGGATGGGAGGGGGGGTTGGACAGGGGTGCGCTGAACTCTCCCATCCTTCGGGATGGATGATGGCCCACTGACCCGTCTTGAAAAAGCGTTCGCCATGAAATGATGCGTTTTCCTTTGTGCCACCGGGCTCCCCAGATGAAAAGCAAAATCGTTTTCAAATCGTCCCTTTTTGTCAGCGGTAATGGCTGTGCGCTGCGGCGGCACAGCCCCCTCGTGGGCACAGAAAGGGTAGGGTAGGAAAGGGTACAGCTGTAGACACTTTATGGCCGGCGTGGGGTGGGGAGTGGGGGGGGGAGGGGAGCGCAGGAGGGCAAAGGGGAGGGGAGGCAAGAAACAGATTGGGTGTCAACAAAAGCAGCTGGGAAAAGAGACGGCACTTAAAGACCCCTGCAACTTACAAGTCCAAGATAAATGATGTTCCTGTTTGGAAAGAGGAAAGAAAAAAAAAAATGGAGATGGAATTCAATAAAGGCTGGCTGCAAAGAGAGGCGTTCCAAAGGCCTTTCTCTGCAGCTAGGCAGCTCCCGAGAGAAATGAGCAAAGGTGGCCCTAAGTGAGGGGGTGGGCAGCCCCCGAGAGACAACAAAAGCCGCCCCAGCCCAGGGATTACCACACCAGGCTTGGCAGTGCTGCCGCCAAGCTGGGGGTGGGGACTGGGCTGGCTGACAGAATGGCCCAGAGAGACCGACACGGCACTGCCTCACAGCCTCCGGCTTTGCTTTTGGGGGGACAGAGCCCCAAAGTGGACAGCAACCCCCCAACTGCACACTACAACAACAACAAGAAAGGCACGGGAGAGTCCATTCTGATTCGGACAAACCCTGTGACAGGGGCAAGCCCGGGCCAATGAGTGCCACACCAGCCTTGATGGGCCTCCCATGGCCCCGCCTGGGCCGCACTAACAATCGGGGAGGCAAGTTAGTGCCCGGGGGCCCCTTGGAGATCAGGCAGCGAGGGTCCTGTGGGGGAAGTGCTGGCTGAGGGCCACAGGGAGTGATGGCACGGGGTGCCCAGAGCTCCCACGCTGGCTGATGGGCACACAAACTGATACAAGGGCTTCGGTGTCTACACAAGTTGGGTCCGTGTATCCTCGGGGGCCCAGCAGAGGAGCACACCCAACAGGAATCCAAGCGCCTGACCCTGGAAAAATCACCCGAATACCCACCCCCGCAAGACGGGGTAGATGAGTGCCAGGACATTTCCACCAAATCCCAAACCAAACTCACTGCAGTAGAGTCAGTGCCGACTCACAGTGGCCCCAGAGAAGGGGCCTGGAGTTTCCAAGACTACAAGATTCTTTATAGGGGTAGAAGGGCCGAATCTTTTTCCTGAAGCACGACTGGTACTTTCAAACTGCCAACCTTGCAGTTAGCCACCCAATTTGTAACCTCTGCGCCACCAGGGCTCCTGGCGTGACGGAAGAATCTCCTTGGTGCCACGCTGAGCAAAAGAAACCAATACACAGAAGAGAAGCTGCGGCATTTGTAGACAGTATGAAAACAGGTGACCTTGTTATACAAACAGAAGCCCCGGGTAGAAATCACCCTTGGGGTGGAGCAGGTGAGGGTGGGGTGAGGGAATGCTGGGGGCTTGGATGGAAGCAGGAAGACGGCTTAAGCATGGGTACGTTGTTGGCCGGCTGGGCACTTTATTTCTCGTGGACTAGCTCGGGATTCCCAAGACAAGAGACTCTGAACCATACCCACTTGGATTTGAACGCGAGCCTTAGCGTTGCACAGAAAGCAGAATGTCTTTGGACAAGTGACTTTACCTCCATGAACCTTGATTTTCCCCCCTCTCTCTTCCATGGTTGCCTCAGGGGTTCCAAGCTGGGCCGCTAACCGCAAGGCCAGCAGTTTGAACCCACCGGCAGCTCGGAGAGAGGACGATGAGGCTTTCTGATCCCAGAAACGCTCACAGCCTGGGCAACCCACAGGGGCTGTCTTCCCGCCCCTGTACAGTGGCTGAGTTGGAGTCCAGTGGAAGGCAGTGAATTTGGCTTTATCATAACCATCCTGGGAGAAGGATCACACACACTCAGTGGAGGCTTGCGGTGAACAGGAAAAGGATCACACACACTCAGTGGAGGCTTGCGGTGAACAGGAAACGCGACTCTGCATGTCAGGTATCCAGCATCACTCCTGCTCCAGAGTAAGCCATCCATGAACAGTGGTTGCCATGGCTACTTTTACCAGCCTAGTGATGATTCCGTCAGAGGTAGACTTCCCACCTCCCATGAAGATCCGGTTCCATTTCCAGCCAGTGCACCCTCGGACATCACTCGTCTGTCCATGGAGATTTCCAGATTGAGGCAGACTAGGAAGAAGGGCCTGGTGGTCTATTTCCAAAAGGCAGTCAATGAAATCCCTAGGGATCTCAGGGACTGCAACCACAGGAGTTTGGGGGGGGGGGGGGGGGTTTCCGACCAGGCAGTGTTTGGGTCTCTGTGCATGGCGCTACCACCACTAGGGGGGCAGATGCGGTGGCAGCTGGCACTGACCACAGCCAGGGCAGCACCTTCTCAGGCCCTGGTTCCACAGGCCTGCAGGCCTGGGTTAATTTAAAAGTGGATTGCCAGGTCTTTCTTCTGAGGCACCTCCAACCTGAGCACAGCAGCTAGAGATACTGAGTTCCCAGACGCCAAGAGACCAAAAGATGTCTAACGTTTGGTACATCTGCTGCAGGAAACCTTAGCCAGGATGTTACTCTGAGGACGAAGGCGCGCCTGCCCCCCGCCGTGGTGCTCTCCAGTGAGTCATACGCACGTGAGAGTTGGACAAGGAATAAGGAAGACTGAAGGCGAATCAATGGATTTGCAGTGTGGTGTGGAGAAGAGTGCTCCCACATATTGTCAGGAGAGACCTGTCCCTGGAGAAGGACATCGTGTGTGGTGAGGTGGATGGGGTGGGGGCAAAGAAGAAGCCCCTCAAGGAAATGGATTGATACCGTGGCCGTCACAGTGCCCTGGAGCACAGGGGCGGTGGTGGGGCTGGCACTGGAGCGGGCAGTGTTCTGTCCTGTCATGCACAAGGGCTCCATGGGCCGGCCCTGACGTGATAACACCTAGCAACAGAAGGTGTGGACAAGGCTGAGCCACACCACTGCAATTCAGGCAAAAAAAAAAAACCCAAAAAAAACCAACCAACTTCTCCTCCGCTCCTCCACCTCCCCCCAGCTGCTCCCGCAGGGCTGTCCTCTCGCTCGGTAAGAGGTCTTGTTCACAAGTGGAACCGCTCTTCTCCCCGACAGGGCCCTGCCCGCTTCACCCCCGAAAGGGTAAGCTGGCCTTGTCAAAGCACAAGATGAGACAGACAAATTGTGTTCAGAAGAAAGGCCAAAAGAAAAACAATTAGAAACTGAAAGGATCTTTTAAAAACAAAAAGTCTGTGCTCGAAATGGAATCAAATGTTGTCTCGACACTGAAGTAAAGAAGTACTGATTTTGCATTTTTTGTATCTGCCAATAGACCAAGTACCCAGAGCAAACAAAAAAACTCACCACCATCGAATTGATTCGGACTCATTGTGAGCCTGCAGGGCCGTGTAGAACTGCCCCGCAAGTTTCTGAGACTCTAACTATTTACTGGAGTGGAAAGTCCCGTCTTTCTCCAGTGGAGCAGCTGGTGATTTTGAACTTCTGACCTTGCCGATTGCAGCCTAGTGCATAGCCAGACCAAATACTGAAGGTTCAAATATCATTTCCAAACCCAAACCCAGCTGACTGCCATCGAGTCGATGCCGACTCGCAGCGAGCGGCCCTCTAGGTCAGGGCCGAACTGAGCCCGTACGTTTCCTAGATCATAATGTCTGTAGGAGTAGAACGCGCCGCCTTGCTCCCTCCCAGAGGCTGGAGGTTTCAAAGTGCTAACCTTGCAGTTAGCTATCCAGTGCATAATCACTAAGCCTCCAGGGCCCCCGTTACGACAGGATTTAGTCATGATCGTGCAGGGGCACCCCAGATGAATTCCTTGAGACGGAACGCCCCACGGACTGCCAACAGGACAAGCAGGTCCGTCTTGGAATGAGTGCAGCCGGAATGCTCCTGAGAGGCAAGGTTGGCAGGGCTTCCTCTCCTGTCCCTGGGATACGTTATCAGAGCCACCAGTTCCTGGAGAAGGACACCAAGCTCCTCGGTAAAGTGCAGGGGCAGCGAAGGAGAGAACATCCCGGGACGAGGTGGCCGGACGCAGTGACTGCCCCGTGGGGCTCAGACTCAAGACCCCTGTGAGGATGGCGGGGTCCCTCTGCTGGATGCGCTGCCAGGGTGCTGGGCGTGGATCCGTTGGCACTTCACAGTCACAACAACCATCTTGTTATTTTTAAAGAATCTTTAAGATTTGAGTAACCGTACATGGGAAACCAGAGGAGGGCCCCAGGCACGGACATAGAGTGCACTCCCCTCCCCATCCCCACAGAGCAAAGGGAGAGGGGGTTGCCGCCTCCCCTATCACCAGCTTCCCCCCCTCGTTACTGGGCAGCCAGCAACCCAGCCTGCTGCACCCAGCTCCTTCCCCTTGAAGAAGAATCCCTTTCCCTTGGTGAGGGGCTGTGGGCAGACCCAGGGAGAGGAGCAGCAGCCGCGAAGGCAGAAATCTGTGGGGGAAAAAAAAAACAGAAACAGCACCACTGTCCAGGGGCAGCTATGAACAGAAAGAAGGTGGACTCAGAGCCAGGAGGGACACCAGGGGCAAGGGGGGCAGGAGGGGACAAGATGAACTCCTTGGTATCAGAAGTGCTCCATCTGAAGATGGGGGAAACTGAGGCCGAACTAGAGTGCAAGTAGAAGACACCTTATGGGGCTGCTGCACAGACTTGAGTAAGTGGGGATCGGGAACTGGGGAGGGGTGAAGACGGGATGGGGAGGAGGGCTGGACTCCCTCCTGCCGGCCGGCCTGTGCCCCCAGTGCGAACTGATCAAGGGATTGAGGAGAGTGGAGAGTCCCCCCACACTGGCCACACCTGCTATTGCCAATAAGGTGGGATGGTCATGTCAGAAGATGGGGTCTGGACTCTGTGAAGCCAGGGCAGCCCACTGAGCCCCCATTGTGGGGAACTGGCAGAAACAGTGGGAGCAGGAGAGCCCGGGGAGCAAAGACAGGGTCAGTGCAAGTGCGGGGCGTGGGTACATGGGACATTCCTCCTGTCCGAGGTGGGGGGGTGGTAGTGAGGGTGAAAAGGGTTTGCGGGGCACTGGTCCAAAGGAAAACTGCTCCCCAGTGGGCTTCAGGGGCCTACCACAGCGACTAGACTGTGTGGTCTGGGGTCGGGGGGTGCCTGCAGGGGTTGGTGAGGCATAGGCTTGGGGCAGGGTGGGGGCATGGGAGTGGAGGCTGGGCCAGTCCCAGAAGGAAATGGGCCCTCGAATCCAGAACAGCTGCCCAGGGCGACCACTGCTCATCAAAGGACCCCCACGAGCTGCCCCTTTGACTAGAGCATGAGTATTGGCCCCATGTTAGCACCCGCTTCTCCTGTAAGGCGCCCCCAGAAATAACCTGCCCATGGGGCACCTTGGAGGGGACTGTGGGGTTAGAGGAAGATGTACAGTGGGTGTGTTAGCTGCATGGAAATACAATACGTCATCTCAAACACATTTCTCGTAGTTTGCGTAGTCTTGCTTCGCATGACTAAATGGCCCTTATGTATTTCTCCACTGCTACGCAAAAGAACGAGTGGACATTCAGCCATCTCAGCATATGGCCAAAAACCAATGGTGTGAAATGAAGAAGTCTGATGAACATTGAAGACACAACCGCAAAACAGGGTTCCATGCATTGGCAGGATCCCAACTGCAATGTTTCCACCAAGCAGGTGCATCTCTGGAAGCACTCACCCATCTTGGGGGAGAAATCTGGAAGACGGATGCCTGGCCAACTGACCGGAAGAGATCCCTGTGTGTGCCCGTTCCAAAGACAAGTCGCCCAGCGGGTAATATGGAGCAATGTCATTAATGCCACCTGGAAGTAAAAGGGTTGTTGGAGAAGGAAAAGTGTGTTTTGGAAAACGTGTGTGATTATGGAAGAAATTGCACAATTGCATGGGACATGATTGAATTATGAAATGATATGTATTGGCTCTCAAGTTACAGCAAATTTAAAAGGGAGGGGGAATGGGTTTGGACTCACACTAAATCCTAGCTCCAATTTAAAAACAGTTCTTACGTGAGTTTTCTCAGGTGGCCGATACCTCGATTCTTGGCTTCACACGAGAAAAGATTCACGCTGAATCCTAGTTTGTGATCCAAGTGGGTTTCCATGAAGGACGGGAGAAGTTTCAGGTTTTACAGTCTCAGAAGAGTCCACGCTACTTCAGGGAAGTGTGCCGAGCCATGCGTAAGCCACGCTGGGGCTCACACCTGAATACGGGCAGCCTGGTGGGACTGCCCGCTCACATGGGGTGACCTGAGGCCAGAGAGACCAGGGCAAGGCTGAGTGGGTGCAGGAGCAAGTGTCGGAGGGCAGGAGGGCCATTCTACCCGAAGCTAATAGATTTTAACCTCCGGCTGGGAGGTGTGGTCGACCCCATTGACTGAATCAGGCCCCCCTGGCTGAAGGGGGTAAGGGGGAGCCTTGAAGGAATCACCTGAATCCTTCCCAATCTCCTGTCAGAGCCCAGTGCTGACATGGGAGGAGGGTCAACCCCAGTTGCTGTCTGACTACCTGACACTTACATCGTGACCCTGCTACATACTCACCTTCATGATATGATCACTGCAGATATGGGTGCCACAGCAAAGTGTGGTGAAGAAGGCCAATGGTGCCTGGCTGTCAATCGAAATCGTGTCTGGGGTCTCAAACAAGCAGCCATCGAAGGGAGGAGCCCATTAAGTCCACGTGGAAGAAGCACACCAACTTGAGTGATCCAGAGATGATCATTACAAAACTTGAATATGGTGAGGAGAAAAGCATCAGAGCAACAATTATGAACACCCAATTTGTGGAGGATTATGGGGGGGCGGGCAGTGAGAGCCCCAAACCTATCTACAAAGTGTCTAGTCACACTGAGACACTGGCAGATCTGCTCTCTTCACAGACAAGAGTCTCAAACAGCCCGGCTCACATGAAAAGACCATTGTCATCTGGATTGTGCTGGGTCAACCCTGGTACTTGACCAGCGGACCACCCAAGAGACGGGACCCGAACATGTTCTGGTACTCTCTTACTGGTTCGAACACAGAAATTCCAGCCCTGACTTTTTGAACGCTGCTGGGGGTCTTCCCCTTCTTACACATTATTAATATCCTTCTCTGTAGACGATGATGTTTTTCATCCTTCCCATCCTTAGTAAGATTCTGCTTTTTATTGTTTTCTGTTGTGTCTCCCAGCTGTGAAACACAGGAGTGAGTGCATCATGAGAATAGCGGGTACAAGGGCTTATAGGGAATACAGGGGTGAGGGAGGATGGGAGTGGGGCGGGAGCTCTAGAATGAATTGTGACTGTATAACTCATCTTGGAGGCGATTTCACCAAGGGAGGGGGAGTGTTTTAAAACAAGATTGATGTGAGGGGGGGTGTCCACTTCTTAATATGATTGAAGTATTGGATTACGTGATACGTAAACTACTTGCCAATTTTGTTTAGAAAAATATAATAAAAAAATGTTGTTGTTGCTGCTGTCAGGTGCCATCAAGCTGCCTCCAGCCCACAGCAGCCTTGTGCACAACAGGAGGGCCCACTGCCCGGTCCACACAATGAGCCCGCCGAAGCAGCCACTGGCTCAGTCCATTGCGTTGAGGGCCTTCCTCCTCCTCACCGCCCTTCCACTTTACCAAGCAGGATGTCCTTGCCCGGGGGCTGGTTTCTCCTGACACTGTCCAAAGCGCGGGAGGTGATATCTTGCCACTCTTGCATCTCAGGAGCACTCTGGCTGTACTTCTACTGTGGATCGGATCGTCCTTTTAGCAGTTCCTGGTACTTTCAATATTCTTCTCCAGCACCACAATTCAGATGCAAGTGAAAAATGAAATATCATTCAAAAACAATTCCAGCAGTGCATCCACAGGCAACTGCCAGAAGTTCAAGCCGAATTCAGAATCAGCCATGGCCCAAGGGCTACCATCCCTGATATCAGATGGATCTCGGCCGAAAGCGGAGAGTATGAGAAAGATGAATGCTTGTAAGCTGGTTGGTTGGTTGGTTTTGACGGTGCAAACGCATGTGGGACAAACTGCACAACAGAAGAGTAGGCACTCCAGGTGACTTCATTGTGCTTAGGCAGAACCTGGACACAGATTCAAGAGGCAGTTGTTCAAGCTGACCAAGAGAATGCTGCATGATTTAAAAGCAGCAAAGGCATATGCCGAATGTCCATGCATTATGCTTATTCAGCCTGTCTGCTGCGCAAGTAATTCGAGAAGCTGGGCTCTGGGAAGAAGACTGTGGCATCTGTACTGAAGGATGGCTTATTGACGGTCTGAGATAGGCAGATGGCGCAACTGTGCTTGCTGCAGACAGGGAGGACTTACGGCACTTGCCGACGAAAGTCAGACTGCAGCCTACGATACGGATTGCAATGCAGTGTAACGAGAAGCAAAGTCCTCACAACCAGATCACTAAGACCACCTCATAGTAAATGGGGAAAAGATGGATTCCGTGCATCCGCCATCAGTGCTCATCGAAGCCGCCGTCAGGAGGTCCCAGGACAGACTGCATGAGGTGACTCTGCCCCAGAAGTATCGCAGAGCAAGGCTGTCACTTTGAGGACTAAGGTGCGTCTGAGCCGAGCCGTGGGATTTTCAGTCACCTCATCTGCCTGGGGAAACTGGACACTGAGTAAGGAAGACCGTGGAAGACTGATGCCTGTGAATGTTGATGATGGTGCAGACTACTGGAAGTCCCATAACTGCCAGGAGAACGAACTTGTCTGTCTGGGAAGGAGTACAGCCAGGATGCTCAGTAGAATGGCAAGGATGCTCAAGGATGGCAAGACACGTTCTTTGCACAGGTTGTCAAGAGGGACGACCCCAGAAAAGAACATAGTGCTAGGTAAGCTAAGAGCAGGACTGCGAGGTCGGTGGCTTGACACACCGGCTGCTACGATGGGCTCTGTGGTCCTTACATGATCTCATGTCAACTTGAAGGTCGTATGAGCGAAGGGGTGGCTTCAGCTTGTCAATCAGATGGTGATGCTTCTTTGTGTACCTGGCCTTCTCATAAGGACTCTGGGAACTTCCTCTTTCTGATTTCATCTTCCTGTTAACAAGTCAAACAGGCTTGCTGAGCCCTGTTAGAGTGTCTGTTTGCCAGCCGCCCCGCCCCCCTCCCTCTCTCCTTCACCTTCCAGATGAGGAACTACACAGAGAGCTGGAGGAGGCATGTGGTGACCCTCAACAGAGCTGACCTGCTTCCATTACCACTGGATCTACAAAACTTCACCCACCAGCCAGTGATCTTCCTGCATTCAGCGTCATTGCACGTGGTTCATGAACCTGAGGAGGAATGGATCAATCGGTATCAAACATATGGGCTCTCACTATGCAATTTCTCTACTATGTAACGCTTTCTCTTGCACATACTTGAGCATCAAGGAGTTTATTTCTCCAGTTGACCAGGTGTAACACAGACTCAAAACTAACGACAGCTGTGCGATGGCCAAGCCCAGCAGAGTTCTGTTCTGCTGGGACCAGGGTGCTGAGTCTGAAAGCACTCAACTGCATCTAACATCGAGACGTCACGTTTGAGGCTTTGAGAATGTGTTTCGCTTGCAAATATCAGGCTTTTTACTATAGGGTTGTTTAAAGATTTATATGAGGTTCTTCATTCTGGTCATTATTCCACTCAAGACTCATTGAATAAAAGGTATGCCTACACAGCCCTGACCCCCGAGTGGCTCCAACTGTCTCATCCATCCTTTGCTACTAATCAAAAGGTTGGCTGGTGGCTCAAACCGACATGGACGCCTTAGGGAAATGACATGACCATCTGCCCCCCCCCCCAATCAGCCACTGAACCCCCTGGAGTCAAGTTCTACCCTGACACACTTGGAGTCACTGAGAACCAACTTGCTGGCGACTAGGAGTCACTGAGAACCAACTTGCTGGCGACTAGTTTAACTAGCTCATGCTTAATGTACATAGAGTCTTACATCTCCTTCATCAGGAATGGCTCCCTGAGATGGCATGAGGAGCCCTGGTGGTACAGTGGTTCTAAGTTGGGCTGCTCACTGAGAGGTCAGCAGTTAAGCATCACTACCACCCTGAGGGAGGAAGATGAGACTCTACATTCCTATAAAGAGGAATAGTCTCTGACGTGCGAGAGGACGGCTCTTCCCTGCCCTCCAGGGCCTCGACGAGTTGGTCTTGGCTCTGAGACTGTGAGTGAGATGTTGTGGCATAGTTTTTGTCCTCGTTTTACAGCCCAGGAAGCAAAAAGCTTAGAGAAGGCAAACCACTACTCCAAGGCGATGTGCCACAGCTCAGGGTAGGCCTGGAATTCAAACTCAGTTCCCGTCTCACTCTAAATCCTTTTCATTTTCCGTCACATAGCTCCTGACCTCGTGGGGGCTGCTGGTTAGGCTCACATCATGAACGACTCAAAAAATGGCTCCTGGTCCTTCATCAAACCCTTTCCCCATCTCCCAATCTCTCTCTAGCCTGAACTCATTGTTCCCACTATGAGTCCCACTTTATTGATCCTCAACTCAAGTCAAGTAGAGATCTATCCCTTACCCTATGTGTTTTGTTTTGGGGTGGTGGTGCTGTGTGTGGGTGTGTGTTTTTCAATTCCCACCAGTAGGTCTTTCTTCTAAACCTATCCTGCTGGGCTTCCCACTCATCCATTCATTTAATGGGCAGATGTATTTTGAGTGCCTACTGTATGCAGTGGTGAGTAAAATGTGTTAGTTACATAATCTGTTGTCCATTTGTGACTTGAGAGGATTAAGAGTGAAGGTCATAACCAATGAGGCCTCAGTCTGGGCATGGTCTTCCTCTGAGAATTCTGGGAATGCCTGTATTTTCCTCCTTGGAGGTGGGAGACATGTTCTCTCTTGGCTCACTCCCTGAGAGACTCTCTACTGATAAGACACTGCCAGAGTTGAGATGCTTAAAATGACACTGGATCCACAGGGCTGTGATCTTCCTGCATTCGGCGTCATTGTAAACCTGAAGAGAACTTTATAGATTGGTATCGGGACCAACACCAGACTAATGGACTTGATCTGGCCTGGGCTGGGAGGTTTTCTTAATATGCAATTGTTCATGTATATAAAGCTCTTTCTTATACACATGTGAGTATCTCTGCATGTGTTTCTGTCTCATAGCTCCTGATCTCGTGAGGGCTGCTCTCTGGTCAACCCAGACTAACAAAGAGCAGATATGGAGCTTGGAAGGGGACCTGCAGTGAACAGGTAAACAAATGAACAGTGATGTCCTCACAGGTCATACATGGTTGTTGTGGTGCTGAGTTGCCACCCAGGCAGCTCCAACCCCTAGGGAGGCCCTGTGCACATCAGAGTGGAGCGCCGTCTGGTCCTGCACCATCCTCGCCTTCGTCCTTACAAATCTGGCTAGACCAGAGCATCTACATGGGTACAGATAAGAACCGGACACACAGGGAATCCAGGACAGACAAACCATTCAGGACCAATATTGAGAGTAGTGATACCAGGAGGGATGGGGGAGAAAGGAGGAACCAATCACAATGATCTACATAGAACCTTCTCCCTGGGGGACAGACATCAGGAAAATGGGTGAAAGGAGACACTGGTCAGTGTCACACAAGAAAAAATAATTTATAAATTTTCAAGGATTCATGAGGGAGGGAGAAGGGGAAAATGAGAAACTGATCCCAAGGGCTCAAGTAGAAAGAAAACATTTTGAAAATGGTGATGGCAACACATGTACAAATGTGCTTGACACACGGATGGATTGATTGTGACAAGAGTTACACGAGTCTCTAATAAAATGATTTTTTTAAGTGCTTCTAAGCTAGAGAATGGGGATTCAAATACGTGAGTGCAGACTAAAGTTTAGACAGGTAGAGTGCCTGAGAAACACCACAGAATTATGAATTATGGTGATGATCTACCACCCACCATCAGCAGGTCACAGGAAGGTGGGCAGCATGATACTGTGATGACAGAAGCTCTATCAGAATTCCAAATACCAGCAGGGTTACCCATGGTAGACCCATTTCAGTGAAGCTTTCAAAAGGTTAGGAAGGAAAACGTAGTGATCTGCTCTGGAGATTTTGTCAATGAAATTCCCACAACACGGTCCACTAGCGCTGGAAGGTGAGCCCTTTAGAATGAAGGTGCCCTAAACACACAGTGACTGAATGGTGCACAATGTTCATGAAGATGGTATAGAACTGGGTGGGTTTTCGTTGTTGTGCCTGGGGTCGCCATGAGTCTTAAGCAGTTCCCCAGGCAACTAGTAACATGGACGTGGTGATAATGGTCAAGATGCTGCTGTTGCTGCTGCTGATGTAAAAAAAATCCAAGAAGACTAAAACAATTCCTGACCCAGGGAGTCCAAAGATTAAGGAGAAAGACACACGAGATATCAGAAGGCAGGATGGCGTGAACTTTGTAAGAAGGCACAGGGCATTATGGGACTAGGTTCTTGTTAAGTGTCATCAAATCAATTTTGAGCCATAGCAATTGTATGGACAACAGAACAAAGCAAAACATTGGCTGGTCCTGCACCACCCTCAAGATTGTTGTCCTGTTTGACCCTTCTGTTGTAGTCACTGTGTCAATACATCTCATTTGAGGGTCTTCCTCTTTTTCAATGACACTTTACCAAGTAAGATGTCCCTTTCCAGGAACTGGTCTCTCCTGAGAACATGCCCAAAGGATGATGCCTCCTTATCATCACTTCTTTTTTTTTTTTTTTTTTTTTTAGTTTTTTAGGCATCACTGCTCTCTGGTGGTGGGAGTAGGAGGCCCAGCCTTTGCTCCTGTGGAGCTGGAATTGAACCTCCATCCCAGTGGGCCGCAGTACCGTGCACAACCACTACGCCACCGGGGCTCGGCCCCTTATCATAACTTCTAAGGAGCTTTCTGTCTGTACTTCTAACACAGACCTGTTTGTTTTCTGGCAGTCTGTGCTGATAATGTTCTTCTCCAAAGGCATCGCTTCTTTTCTGGTCTTCCTTATTCACTGTCCAAATTTCACGTGCCTGTTATGTGATTGAAAATACCATGTCTTTGGTCAGGTACACTACAATCCTCAAAGCGACATACATCCTTTGATTTCTTGACAACGTCCCATGAGCATTGATTGTGGATCCAAGTAAAATGAGGTCCTTGATGACTTCAGTCCTTCCTCCAAGTAGCAGAAGGTCTGTTGATCCAGGTGTGGGAGTTTTGCTTTCTTTACATCACCAGCAACACATGTGGAAGGCACAAAGTCTGAGCCTCTTTGCCAGTGCTTCAAATCCTCATTTCATCAAGCAAGCTTGTATTATCTACATAAACAGGTTCCTAAAGCGCCTCTTTCCTCTGCTCATGCCCTGTTCTTCATAGAGCCCAGTTTCTTGTACTCATAGCAGATTGAATACATATGGTGAAATGGAATCAGGTAGAGAGATTCTAATTCTATTTGAACTCTGCAGGGGAGGTCTATAAAGTTTCTCCAAGAATCAAACTCACTGTCATCAAGTTGATTTCAACTCATCGTGACGCTATAGGACAGATTAGAACTGCCCCTGTGGTTTTCCAAGACTGACTCATGGAAGTAGAGAGCTTCCTCCTCTTTCTCCCTCAGAGTGGCTGGTGGCTTTGAACTGCTGACCTTGTGGTGAGCAGCCCAACGTGCACCCCACTATGTCACCTGAGCTCCATCTCCAAGAATGGGGTTGATGAGAATGTCCATTGCAAGAAGTTATTATATGTGCAGCCTTCCTGGACCTTTCTTTGGAAGGGCCCTTGGAGCCCATTTACACAAGGCTTTAGAGTCCAGCCTCGGTTTTGACCTACCATACCGCAGCCCAGCTTGATCACCCTTCTTGCTCAGGACACCCAATTTGGAAGTGACAGTGGCAGTATTCCAGTTAAGGTCTGTCTGACTCCGATGGAAGTTACCTGGGGAACGCCTGCTCCGGCCCCGGGATACCACACTTTCCTTTCATGGCTGGACATTACAAGATTATATATGTTGGTGGCCCACCACTTGTCTGATAGTCTAGCATACTCTGGTGACTTGTGTGTTACTGTGATGCCGGAAGCCCAGCTTTTTGGTATTATTTGCTGACAGTCTATATTCTGGGGCTTTCTTCCTCAGAGAAAAGCTAACAAATCTCTCCCCAACAAAGGGAGTCACACACGCAAGACGTCGAGACAAGACAGTATGACAAGACTGAGCAACGATTTATTTAGCAAAGTACGCTTACCATTGAGCAAACCGACAAAGTCTAGGGGCAGGGCCATGGATTTTAGAGGGGCAGGGTGATGGGATCCCATGGGCTCATCTGCTTTCCCATTGTCCCTTATTCTTACATCCGACTGCCCTGTATTCTGGTGCAATCATTGGTCTTGCTGTCCACAGCTGTGCACCCCAGTGTCTGCCAGGCTGGGTTGGGAGGCGTGATGCAGACCTCTGGGAGGAATGGATCCTGTGAGACGGTTTGGATGGGTCCTCACTGAGGAAAAGTGGGGCCCACGTGGGCCTCTGAGAGAATCAGAAGCAAGATTCTCAGGTTGTCATTTGCCAGAGAGTCTAGCCAGAGTCTCTGTTGAAATTAAAGCAGAATTCTATTGAAGGGATAGCAACAGTTTGATGGGCCGGTGTTTGGTAAGAATTCACCAAGATGCTCAGCCGTTTTGGGGGAAAACTGAGTTTTTTTATACCGCAAAGGGGACCAGGAGTCAGTGACGAGGGTCACGGCAACAAAATAAAGCACGTTGAAATGGAACATTTCTTGTCCCCAACTCTGTAAGCTGTGTGTCCTTCCACCTGAGGCCAGCTGTGCGCACTGAGACCGGTTGGACAAACACTTACTGGCAAACATTTCTTCATAATCCTAGCCTTGTCCTCTCTTTTGTTTGCTGCTGCTGGTGGCGAAAGTTTCACCCCCCAAAAGTTACGGCCCCAAATCAAAGGCTCTGTTCAAAGGAAGCCAAAAAGGATGCCTTGGGGCAGGATTCATTGCACAATGGAGTTTGGATTTAAGTCTGCAGTAATAATCTTGAATCGTGCCAAGCACCTCAGTTTCAAAGAGATCCCTCCGCAACTATCCCTAAGTGGAGGGTTTTTGAGGAAAGGACTTGTAATCTGTTGCCTAGCATGGTTTCTTTACATTTGCAAGACCCTTTCCATGAACCTAGGAAGCCTGGTGGCATCGTGGGAAGAGAGTTGGGCTGACCAGACAGCCAGCACTTGGAAACTGCCAACTGTTCTGCAGAAGAAAGGTAAGACTTTCGACTCTTGTAAAGAGTTTCTGTCTCAGACATCCCCAGGGCCGATTCTACCCTGCCCCCTGGAGTCCCTGTGAGTCAGACTCTACTGGAGGGAGGGCAGTGATTTTTTTTTCCAGAACAGAACTTCATGATGACTTTACAACCTGCCAAGAAAACATTTATTTCCTTTAGTAAGCCATAGGACTACTCAAGCCCCTTTGCAAACGTGTCCAAAACAATGGCTCTGGGCCACTTCTCTTAAAATTGTTCAGCAGAAATAAAAGCACCCTGGAGGGGAGTGCTTCAAATAAATATGGAGTTCTGCCGCTAGCAGGGCCAATCTTCCCAGGCCTGCCCAGTGCCTCAACTTTGGGGTACTTCCACACACAGCGGACCCGCCACCCAACTTCTTTGTGGGTCTCCATGTCCACGGCTAGTTCTCTTTGTTGAACTAGAATCCTGGTAGTTAGTAGTTCATATGGCCCCTTTCATTTTTGCTAGAGAAAAAGTACTTCTCTCTCCCCAGTTCCACTCGAGAAATCTTAGCGTTGTATCAGTCAGGATATGCTATGCTATGCTACAGACCAACAACCACTGCCACCACCAAACCCCTCCTAATTCTTACTGGCTTAGACCGAGGAAGGAGTCCTGGTGCTGTCATGATTACTAGCCTCAAGGTCAATAGTTCAAAACTACCAGCTCCTCTATGGGGAAAAGAGGCTTTCTACACCTGTAAAGAGCTGCAGTCTAGGGCTGAGCCCCGGTGGCATAAGTAGTTGAGTGCGGAACTGCAGCCCATGGACTTGGCGGTTCAAATCCAGCAGTGGCTCTCAGGAGTAGCACTGGGTAGTGCCCACAACCACCAGAGGCAGTGATGCCCACCAAAAAAAAAAAAAAAAGAGCTGCAGTCTCAGAAACCCACAGGGGCAGTTCTGTCATGTCCTCATGGGCATTGACGCATTGGCAGTGGGTTTGGTTTGGGGTCTGCGTAGAACAAGGAGGCTTATTTCTCAAGGACTACTCACCGTTCTTCATGATACAAACGAGGCTGCTGTCTGGCCCCTGGGACAGTCTGATTGGGACCAGCCTGAGGGAGGCCTGCACACCATAGAATGAGGGGACATGGGGAGGGCAGAAGACAGCTAGCTCTCTCCCTTGGGGGGTGAGTGGAAAGAGAAGCAGGCTTTCCTTGAGGAGTTGGTGCTTACAGGCAGCTTCTGAATACAAAAGACATCGGCCAGCTGGGGCCTGGAGAGGGGG
This sequence comes from Nesogale talazaci, assembly GCA_004026705.1. Lineage (NCBI taxonomy): Eukaryota > Metazoa > Chordata > Mammalia > Afrosoricida > Tenrecidae > Nesogale > Nesogale talazaci. Next base: position 18,428 of record PVJH01026559.1, read on the forward strand.
TTCTGGCTTGGGTAAAGGAAAAGCTATGGGAAAGTCTTGGTGGAAAACAACATAGAACTTCCTAGCAACACTTAGCCAAGGACAGCGTGAAAGAAGCTCGTCAAAGCAATGGGTTGACATCACTGTGACAGTGGGCTTAAAGATGGCGGGCACGGTACAGGACCAGGCAGTGCTACCTTGTTGTCCATCAGGCCACTCGCCTTGGAGCTCACTTGGTGGCATGTGAGGAAGAGAGGCAGTCAGCAAGGCAGGGAGGCCACTGCAGCCCCTCGCTGATGAGAGAAGGGGTCTTGGATAGGCCTCCATTCTCTTTTTCCTAAATTAGGGATGGTCACAGCACTGACCTCCTGCAGGTGGCTGTTTACATGTCTCTTTCCTACACCCATCAGAAGAGAGTACCGTCAGGATCCACGATACTCTGGTTGGACTTACTGGCAATAAGGGAAACCAGCTGTTTGCTTACAGGGCATTTAGTTCATGTTAATGATGGTGGAACAATTTGGAGGGGGGCTATCAATAACGGTGTACACGAAGAGTAGAATCAACGGCACAGAACTGCAGGTGTAGAAGTTGTGGAATTGAAGAGTGTTGTGTTGATAGCAGATGACGAACGCAATCAAGAACTAGAGTGCCGTGGGAGGGGTGGTTGGTACGAGAACAGGGCAAGAAGGAAGGTTGGCAGGAGGCATATCTGACCTCTGCCTGTGGGGAGTGGCCTGTTGGATGAAGAGAGAACTTTTCCACAATTATTATACTCCAAATATTAAGGAAACTGTTTACCAGCAATTGTTATAGAAGTTGAATTAGCTATTCTCCCTGAAACTTCTAGTTATCTGAGACTTTTGTGTTGTCTCACTACCGAGCTGACTCCCCTGCTGTTAGGATGATGGTTCCCTTCCTTCGAAGCCTGTGGGCAGATTCACATGCTGATGTTAATGATCTCTAGCCTAACCTGTTTAGCCACATCCAGGAGTCTGGGGTCTAGTCTCCTCACATGGGACCCTGATAGCCTCCTTTTCCTATAATGTGTGCACAAGGCACAACCCTTTCCTGTGACGTATGTCCTTACCTATAATTGGGGGTCAGCCCATCCAGGCTGCCGCTCACCTGTCTCCCTCTCCACGTGGACCATCTAGCGGGCGGAGGTGAGCATGTACCATGAAAGGATATATATGTAACTTGTAATGCTCTTTTCTCTCTCTCTCTCATGATCTCTTTATCAGTATTATAATAAATAATAATTATCACTACACATCTGCCTGTTGAACCCTTGCTGTGATTATATCAGGAGGCTGGCCACCCCCTGAGAGTGGACTCCTTCCCCCTTGGGTAGTCAGAGGAAGAAAGAATGGCCCCCTGCCATTTTCAGAGCCACCTTGATGGTAATTGAAACACTGATGGACCATCTTCCAGGACGCTGCAACATGGAACCAGGCGAGAATGAAAAACTGACAGACCCAACAACTGCTGACATCTTGCTACATGTGGCAGTTACATAAGCTCCTGTCACCTTGAGTGAAGGAGTGGAGTTTAGCCTGCTAATCAGGTCGTAGCCAGTGAGGCCTCTGTATGAGCCTGGCCTTCTCCTGAGGATTCTGGGAACTCTTGTCTTTCTCCCTGGAAGTGGGACACAGGCTCTGCTTCACCGTCCTGTTGAAAAGCCATATGGAGATACCCTGATCGAGCCAGAGACCCGGAGCTGGAGGAACCACATGGAGCCCCACACCATTGCTGAAATGCTTCCACTGCCACTGGATCCCCAAGACTTTCCACCCTTTGGCCTGTGATCTTCCTGCATTCTTCATCTTTGCATGTGTTTTAATGAGTCTGGAGGGGAATTTGTGGAATGGCATGGGACATAAGGCCTAGTGTCAGACTTAGGGACTTGATCTGAACTGGGCTGGGATGCTTTCATAATATAAAATTACTCTTTGATATAAAACTCTCATACATAAAAAATAGAATGTTTGCTGTGTGTACTTTAACCACAAATGAAAAAAAATTACATGAATAATAATGAGTACAAAGAAGAAATTGTTCAAAAATTGATTGTGGTAGTGCTTGAACAACTTTTCTTGATACAATCTAATGATTGGATTGTATGAAATATGGGTGAAGTGCCAATAAAACAAACAGAAGGGGAAAGGCATCTTTCTACTCTTGTAAACAGTGATAGTCTCAGAAACACACGGGATCGCTATGAATCGGCATTGTGTTTGTTTGTTTGTTTGTTTTAACCCCTCTGTCAATGTGACCTTATTTGAAAGGATGATTTTTCTTTCCTTTTTCTTTTTGCCCTCAACAAGCTTGGGTCATCTGCATCTTACAGGCTGTTACCAGGTCTTCCTTCAATCCTGATGCCACACTTTTTTCCATAGAGGTTAATTATTTGCTCAGCATGCAGTTTTGAATAAATATATTGAAAAGATGAAACACTGACAAGCAAATTTTCTGATTTAAACCATGCTGTATTCCCTAGTTGTGTTTGCATAGCTGTCTCTTCATCCATGTCAAACCTCCTCATGAGCACAATGAATTGTTCTGGAATTCCATTCTTTTCAAGACTATCCATAGTTTGTTATGATCCACACAGCAGGATGCCTTTGCATAGTCAAGAAAACACAAGTAAACTTCTCTCTGGTCTTCTCTCCTTTCAGCCAAGATCCGTCCGATGTTAATAATGAGATTCCTTGTTCCAGGTCCTCTTCTGAATCGGGCCTTTCTCACAGCTGCCTGTTGAGGTACTGCAGCAAATGTACATCTTCAGCAAAATTCTACTTGTGTATGATATTCCACTCTTCCTTGGAATGGGCCGAACTAGATACCTTCCTGTCAATTTGTCAGGTAGCTGACTTCCAAATTTCTTGATAACAGAAAGCGAGTTGGTTGAAACAGCTGGTTAAAACATCAGCTGATTGAAACATTTCCGTTGATAGTCTCTCCCTTCCTGGAGCCTTGTTTTCCACTAATGCTGTCAATGCAACCTGGACTTCTTTCTTTAATACCTTCTGTTTTTGATCATATGCCACCGTATCATTGATATGGTTGAATGTTGACCCGTTTTTTGTTTTGATATAGTGGCTGTGTACTGATTTCATCTTTTCATGGGTCATTCAATGTTTTCCCCGTGCCACTTGAAGCTTGATTGTTTCTTCAGTTCTTTCAGTCTGATGTATGCTTAGGATGCTCTTTTTGACTTTTTTTGTTTTGATATTTTTGTTTAATAAAGCTTTCTGTGATTTGGAGCTGCACTGTTGGACCTAACTTCATATTAACATCTACATAGAATTTAGATCATTCTGGGGTTTTTCCCCCAATAACTTTATTGGGGCCTCTTACAGCTCTTATAACATTCAATACATTATTTATATCAAGTCTATTTGTACACATGTTGCCATCTTCATTTCCAAATATTTTCCACTTGAGCCCTTGGTATAACCTCCTCTTTCCCCCTCCTTTTTTTTTAATCATTCCATTTGGGGCCCTCACAACTCCCATCATGATCAACACACACATCAATTGTATGCATACCACATTTGCACACTTGTTGCCATAATCACCCCCGAAATATCCTCCCTCCACTTAGGCCTCCAGTACCAGCTCCCCATATTTCCCCTTCCTGCCCCTTCTCCCTCCCCTGTGAACCCTTCATAATTTACAAATTGTTATTACTTTTTCATATCGTAACGCCAGGTTTTTGCCCATTCCGTTAGCATGCTCTGCTTTGACTTCTGGAGGGGACCTTGGAAGTTCTCTGTCCAGCTCTTTTACTTCATCAATTCTTCTGTTTGTTTTACCTACACTACATTGAAGAAAAAGCTTTGGAGTTTCTTCTGACATCCATTTTGGTCTTTTCTTTCTTTCATAGCCTTTTAATGCCTTTTCCTTTCATTGTCTATGATGTTCATGATGGCATCTCACTGCTTCTTAGAGCTTCTCCTGTCCATGTCCAGGAGGGTAAACCTGACCTCGTGACAGTCTCTTAATTCAGGTGATATAACGTACTCAGGGTCTTATTTGGGCCCTTGGGGACTTTTTTCAGTGCTCTCCCCCTGCAGACTGATCTTGTGATGGTTCCTTATGATAGCCAACCTCGGCTTCATGCAGGTTGCTGATCTGGAGCATCTCTGTGGTCTCTACACAAAGGTAGACAATTTGATTTCTGTGTGTTCTCAGGACATTCGAAGTTCAACCTCAGCACCATCAAATCAATTCTGACTCATAGTGGCTCTGGAGGCCAGAGTAGAACCAACCGCCCCCCTAGATTTCGGACTCTGTAAGTCTTCAGAGGGACCGAAGGGCTCATCTTTCTCCTGCAGAGGCTGGCCTTTTCAAACTGCTGACCTTGGAGTTCGTAGTCAAACTGCTGACCTTGGGGTTCATAACCCGACACGTTACCCCCGAGGGCCCCAAGAGCTTACCCATCATTGGTTTCAAAGTAAATCCAGCATTGTCAAGTATCGGTTCCATCTCTGCCTCCTCCAGGAAGCTTCCTTTGACCCCTCCAAGATAGTCATCATGAACTCGGAGATGGTTTTCTCCATCCCTGAGCTCCCCAGCTGGCATCGCATTTGTGGGTTCATTCCTCTGGCTCCTCTCACAGGCTCCCTGTAGGAATCCTGGCTTCCCCATCGCTTACCCCTACAGAGGACATGATGGATTTGTTCACATAAATGCTGCAGAGGGACAAAGAAACTCATTGAAGCTCATGTGCACTTGGTACAAATTCCTGACCTGATTACTAACTACTATTATAATTTCAAAAATTAACCAGACCTGAATTTTGTGCTGAGCACATTTAGGGGACACAAGATATACATTAAAAAAAATTTTTTTTTTAATTTTTAACTGGAAAAAGTCATGGGAATGGGAAAGAAGAATAAAAGCATCTCTGTTTGCAGATGACAGGATTCTATAGCTGGGCAATCTTTTTTTGGGGGGGTGCATCACTGCCCTCAGGTGGTGGGAATAGGAGGCCCAGCCTTTGCTCTGTGGAGCTGGAATTGAACCTCCATCCCATGGCCGCAGTCCCGTGCACAACCACTACGCCACCGGGGCTCAGCCCTGGGCAATCTTAAAGAAGCCACCAGAGAGCAGCTGCAGCAAGATTGCTGCTGTTGTGGTTGTCATGTCTTGTCCTACTCAGAGGGACTCTGTGACAACAGAACGCAACACGGCCGGCCCTGCATCACCCTCACAAGTGTCATGTTGGAGCACCTTTCGCTGCCACCATGTCAACCCCTCCCAGCAAGGGTCCACCTCTTCTCCACTGCTCCTCCACTTTGCCAAGCACGAAATCCTTTTCCAGGCATGGGTATCTCCTGAGAAGATGTCCAAAGATCGCAGACCAGGGGGTGGAAAGTCTTGTGGATCCAGTGGTGGTGGAAGTATCTCAGGGCTGGCATGGGTCTCCATCCACCTGGTTCCTCCACCCCACCACCGTCGCTCCAGGCGGCTCGTCAACAGGCATGTCAAGCAGAGATAGACTGGCTTCCAGTGAGCTGTTTCTCTCCTTAGGGCCTCTAAATGAGGTCATCAAGCTGTGGCCTGATTGAGAAGCTAGACTTCACCCCTTTTTCAAGTTGACAGAAAATTATGTAGCTGCCACACTTTCTGATGTCAGAAGCATACTATAAAGGTACAGTTGTATGTAGGGACTGTGTTAAGTTGTATGAGCCCCCCAATAAAATGATTTTTTTAAAAAGGCGTGGTAGCCAAAACAGTTGTGGTACTAGCATAAATATAAACAAGTACATTAGTGAAATAGAGCTGAGATACCAGAAATAAAGTCATACATTTATGCCCAACTGATATTGATTTTCAACAGCCAGCCAATTCTCCACTCAAAAATTGTGACGTTGTATTCAAACATATGTGAAAATCAGCTAAAAATGTACAATGAGTTGGATTTAAGATTTAAAACAATGAAGCAGTTAGAAGTGAACATACAAGTGATGGTTTGGGACCATGTTTTTCTAATACCGAAGCATTAGCAAAAGAAAGAATAAACAAATGTGCTTCATCAAATGCCACCAATCGTGTGTCAACTTATCAGTTGTGGTGGCTTGTATGTTACTGTGCTGCATCTGGTGTTTCCAATGACAGCAGGGTCACCTAAGACAAAGAACAGTCCATGAAAACACATCTCTCTTTGAAACAATTAGAAGAACACATAGAATATAATAACAGGATAGAACGAAGGCCTATAAGGGAGATCTATTTGATCGCCTCAAAACGTTGTAAAGCTTATGTACCACAAAACAGGAAAATTAGGCAATGATTAGAAGGTTGTATTTACAGGTCATATGGAGAAGATAGTATCCAGAAGAATTTCTGTAGCGTTGAAAATCAGTAAGAAACAGAATAAGCATTACTTGTTATCAGATAAATGATCTGCAAAACCACTTGGGTTATTGCTTCACGCCTTTTGTGACAGCTGGAATGGAAAAGTCTTGTCAAGGATGTAGGAAACATCAGAAAGCTCTGAACTTGCTGGTGGGGGTGCACCGTGTGACCCTGCTGCTATCAGGTAGCATCAAGGTGGTTCCGAGTCAGAGAGACCCTTGGGATAACAGAAGAGGACTCTGCTCAGGCCTGTGCCAACCTCACAGATGGAAGAGAAATGAAAACATGAAGTCCTCACAGACATGTCAGTGTGAATATTTACAGCTCTGTGTTAGTCCAGGTAGACTAGAGAAACAAATCCATAGAAACTCTTATGTGGATAAGGAAGAGCTTTATATACAAAAAGCATCCCAATTCAATCCAGTCCAATGTCATAAGTCCGATATTAGCCCATATGTCCAATACCAATCTATAAAGCCCTCTTCAGACTCATGAAATACATGAGATGATGTCAAATGAAAGACAATCAGGCCAGTGGGTAGAAAGTCTTTAGATCCAGTTGCATTGTAAGCATTGTTGCCCAGGGCTGGCAGGGGTCTCCATATGGCTTCTCAAGCATCTCAGCACTGACAGAGTCTCTGTGGCTTCAGAGGTCTGGTTCCATCAGGATAAGTCCAAGTGGCTTCTTCTCCAGGATGTCTCACAGGAAGTCAGTCTGTGTCTGGTCAGTAGAGCATCTCCAAGGGACTGAGTTGTGAGTCTCTCACCTCCAAGGGGGAAATACAACCAAATTTCCCAGAATTTGCAGGAGAAATCCATGCCCACATAGAGGTCACATTGGCTATCTCCAGATTCACAGGCTAGACTCCATCCCGACACTCTTAATCCTCAAATTGACACCAGATTAGGTGACTGCCACAAGCAGCATGATGTATAATAGCCAAAAAGATGAAACACACCAAATAATGAATCAACTGCTGAATGGATGAACAAACTGTGGTGTCATCCGAATATGACTGTGCTACAAAAAAGAAGTAAAGGAACACATTAAAAATCATTGAATTATTTTCAAAAATGTCAAAGCATGGATTGTCTGGAGTATAAGTCTAGAAAAATTTGAAATTGTAAAAAATAAAATGGAAAGAATAAAGATCAATATTCTAGGCTTTTATGAACTGAAATGACTGATATTGGCCATTATTCATGGATGGTCATATGGTTTACTATGTCAGGAATGAAACATTCAAGAAAAACAGTATCACGTTCATCATCAAAGCGAACACTTCAAAATCAATCTTTCAAGATCAGTCTTCGTGTACAATGAATGCTATCTGTGACAGGCTTTTATCTCTATAGCTACAAGAAAAACCGATGAACATAACTTTTATTTAAATTTATGCACCTAAAGCTCATGATGAAGAATTTGAAGTATTCTACCAGCGATTCAGACTGAAATTGATCAAGCATAATGTCAAGATGCATTGATAATTATTGGTCATTGAAACTCAAAAATTGAAACTTTTGAAAAAGAATGAATCAGTGTTTGGAAAGTAGAATCTTGATAGAAATGAAGCTGGAGCTTTCATGATAGAACTTTGCAAGGTCGATGACTTTTTGGTTACAAATATCTTTTTTTTCAACAGCATAAATTGAGGCTAAACATGTGACCCTCACCAGAAGGAATACACACGAAGTCAAATTGACTGCCTCTGTGGAAAGAAAGCAAAGAAAGATATCAGCAGCCTCAATAAGGCTGGGGTAGACTATGCAATAGATCATCGACTGCTCATATGTAAGTTCGGATGAAAAGCAAACTACAGCTTTGAGTCTATTCCACCTGAATTTAGAAATCTCAAGAACAGATGGACTCATTGAACACCAATGACAGAAGACCTGTGGGTCTTCTGTGGGATGAACTGTGGGATGACGTCAGGAACATCATAGATGACGAATTCAGGGTGAGGTATAATCCTGATGAAACTCATGACTACCAAGATCATTCCATGCAGGAATGCCAGGATAGATGACCCTTCAGAACTAGCAGTGGGAGTAATGATTCCCTGAGGATATGGAAAGAAAGGGGTGAGGGGAGGAGAAGACGGTGAAGCAGATAGCAATGATTACTGTGTAACCCTACTTGAGCAGAATGAATAACAGAATTATAAGTGAGTGCACATATTGGATGGGGTAAGACATGGAGATATATAGATATACATATATATATGTAACAATAATAACAAGGACTCCTGGGGAGAAAGGTGGGGGAGGGAGGGTATAAATGGGAGCTGATATCGAAGAGTTCGAGAAGAAAGAAAACGTTTAGAAACTGATGGCAGTCGATATTGTACGAGTATGCTTGATCTATTTGAATTATGGAATTCTATGACATCTCTAAGAGCTCCAAATAAAATGGTGAATCTTAAAAAAAAAAAAGAAAGCAAAAACATCATTAAAAAGACAGGAAGGAATTAAAAGATCAAAATGGATGTCAGAAGAGACTTTGAAGCTTGTTGTCGCATATAAAGGTCAAGCAAATGGGAGAAAAAAGGGAAGTAGAGAAGGAAGAGAAATTTTCTAAAGACATCTCCAGAGGATAGACCACTGAAGAAAAGTAACTGGAGTTCAAGTTCCAATATGTAAGGATCCATGAGGAAATATTGAATAATACAAGAACATTACAAGAAGATGGAGGGAATGCACAGTCATTGCACTGAAAAGATCATTTTCAATAAGTAGCATATGATCAAGATCCTGTGGGACTGGAAGAAGAAGTCCAAGCTTCCCTGAAGGTATGAGGGAAAGAAGGAAAAAAAGACTCCTGGAATTGAGGCAACACCACTTGCATGTCCTCCAGCATCTCCATCCCCCCCTGTCCCAGGAGGCATTGTTAGATCACGTTTGTAGGTTCCCCTCATAGCGGCCTGTGTACGACAGTAGGACACGCTGCCTGGTCCTGCACCACCCTCGCCACCATCCTTGTTTGAGCCCATGGTTGCAACCACGGTGCCAGTCTATTTCAGGGGTCCTCAAACTTTTTAAACAGGGGCCACTTCACGGTTCCTCAGACCATTGGAGGGCTGGACCATAGTTACAAAACAACAGGCTGAGCCCTGGTGGCTTCGTGGTAGTGTGTGGGACTGTAGCCCACAGGGTTGACAGTTCAAATCCAGCAGCAGCTCTCCAGGAGCAAGGCTGGACTTGATACTCCTACCAGGGCAGTGGTGCCACAAAGTAAATAAATAAACAAACAAACAAACTATGAACAAATGCACTGTGGGCCTGGGATGAATGGGCTGCTAGGACAGCAGCCACTGCAAAAATATCCGGCGAACTGGGTAAATGTTCTCAGCGGGCCACATGTGGCCCGCGGGCCATAGTTTGAGGACCCCTGGATAGGGTCTTCCCCTTTTTCATTGCTCCTCAACTTTAACAAACATGATGTCCTTCTCCCGGTCTCTCTTGACAACATATTCAAAGATCCAAAGTATGTGAGATGAATTGTTTTGTCCCAGCATGCAATTTCCCTCTCTGCATCTTCTCTAAGGGAGAAAGAGGAGGCTTTCTCCTCCCATAAGGATTTAAAATTTGGGGAACCAGAAGGAGCCATTTTACTCCATCTTAAAGGATCAAGTCAGAACCGGTTTTACAACGGAGGGTTTTGATTTGCTTCCTTTCTCTCTCTCTCTCTCTCTCTCTCTCACACACACACACACACACACACACACACACACACACATCAGCTTCTACCCTAAGGTCAGCAGTCCACAACTTCAAGGACCGAGATATGCTGAAGAGACTTCCATCAGTGACTACAGCATTACCATGGACAAGATCCAACAGCAGAACTTTGTGAACCGGCAGCCAGCCCAGAAAGTGTGTGTGTGGTGGGGGGGGGGGGGGGGGGGGGGGGGGGGGGGGGGGGGGTGGGAAGCATGCTTGGAAACCCAGCATCACCCAGAGAGAGGCCAGGGCCTAGAACTGGTTAGTCAATCTAACAAGAATAAAGAGGAAAGGGAGAAGCTGAGTTCCCCACCCAAGATCTCCAGCGATGGAGAATTGGTAAGGGACTTGGCTGAATCAGAAGTAGCTGGTCTGGACGGTAGGTCAGACTCAGGGTTCCGTGACTCTGACCAGTTCCAGCTCAGTCAGACCTGGACTCTCTCTTTTATTTACTAGGTTCTGCCTCAGGCCCTCTCCACAAAACCCAAGAGAAGTACAGCTAATAAAGTATAAGCTGGGGGGCGGGGGGAGGAGTATGTGAGATGAAGTCTTGCCATCCTTCACTCCAAGGAGCATTCTGGCTGTACGTCTTTCAAGACAGATTTGTTTGTTCTTTTGGCAGTTCATGGTACTTTCCCCCCCACCCAATGATTTTATTGGGGGCTCTTACAGCCCTTATAACATTCAATACATCATTTGTATCAAGCATATTGTATATATGTCGCCATCCTTATTTCCAAGTATCTTTCTACTTGAGTCCTTGGTATAAGCTCCTCTTTCCCCCTCTTTTTTTATATAAATCATTTTTTTTTTTTTGGCATCACTGCTCTCTGGTGGTAGGAGTAGGAGGCCCAGCCTCACTGCTGGAAATGAACCTCCGTCCCAGTGGGCCGCAGTCCCGCGTACAACCACTACGCCACTGGGGCTCAGCCTATATAAATCGTTTTATTGGGGACTCAAACCCATGGTATTGTTAATATTCTTCATCAGCATCATAATTCAAATTCGCCAAAAGTTCCTCTTCTGCCTTCCTTATTCAATGTTCAGCTTTCATCGCCATCTGAGGTGACTGAAAATACCCTGGCCGGAGTCAGGCGCACCTTAGTCTTCAAAGCAGCATCCTTGCCCTTCAAAAACTGTGATGTGGTCTGTGTACCAGACCTGCCTGGTGCAATGCACCGTTTGATCTTGTGAATGCTGCTTCCATGCAAGACCCAGTCCTTGACAATTTCAGTCTTCTCTCCGTGGATCACCATGGACCCTGGTGTGAAGATCTCAGTTGACTTACAGCTCTCTGGACCCTTGGGAGTCCAGGACTGAGAAGCAGCCAGTTTTACAGGGCCAGGGGTTAAAGGCTGTTCTAGTTGCAGAACTCACACTTCTCCCT